>SCDT01000624.1:4522-36254 GCA_004143765.1 Drosophila melanica | reverse complement strand
CCCTACCCCTCCCCCTCCCCGCCCTGCCGCTATGCTGCGTGTCGTCTGCTCCAGCGCCGGGACTGCTGACTGCTGCGCCGCAGCTCCTTCGCCGCCGAGCGGCCAATTCTCAATTCTCAGCCTGCAAATATTTATTACTATAATTTTCCATATGTTTTCCCTGCATTGCGTTCTGCTTGTTGCTTTTTCGGCAAATTGCGCCTGGAAATTGCCGCCATAATTTGTTGCTTACTAAATATGAAGATCAACCAGTTCCCCCCTCCTTCCCCCTCCTTCACCCACCTTGCCATCCCTCATCCCTGATGCAGCAGCACGATCCGCAGCAGTTGTGGCTGCGGCTGTGCCAGCATCTGCGTCTGTTTTGTTTCCACCAAAATTTATTAACTTGTGCAAAATTAGTCGTTTTAGTCGTTTAGTCGCTGCAATTTGATTTTTATTGCAGCTTGTAAATTGTAGCGCCATGTTAGAGTCGTGTATCTATGAGATACATTTTGCGACCGCTCGCATCCTGCAATTAGTCGACGTCTCGTTCTGTTACCCTATCTAGCTATCTCTTTCGCTCTCTCACTCTGTTTTATTGACACTGAAATTGTTGCACTAATCAGCTGACAATTTATGAGGCATTTGTATTTGCTTAACGAAAAAATGTTGCCACAAACATAAAAAAACAACAACAACAACAACACGGACACGGGAAAAGCAGGTAAAACGCGTCTCCGAGATTGGGAATTAGTCGAACTATGCAAAGCATGCGGCGTCCATAAAGCAGCTCAAGAACTTTGATTAGTTGTAATCTTAACCAGCTGCATCGTAAAAACATGCCATTATGCGCTAGAGCAGTATGCACGACTTGCAGATACCCTGCGATCACGTTATGTATCGATGATCAGTTGTCAAAAGTTGTATTTTACTGTATTTGAAACAACTCGATCAACACACATTACAAAATTGATATACCCCCCTTCGGTTATTTTATGAGCATATAGGGTATACCTGCTTGAAGATTTTTAATTACATGTGCCATGTGTGGGCCCAGCGACAGGCCCTTTTAATAGCCCCGGAACAGCTCTATAAATTGACTGCAAACTGCTTTTGATGTCACCTGAATTGGTATTTGCGTTGGGAAACGCTAAAAATTTTATTTTATTTCACTTCTTTTATGCTTGATTTGAATATTCATAAATTTAATTCAAACTGAATTTGCTAGTTTTGCTAAAAGTTTTTGGTTAGATTTAAAAATCTTTTTTTTAAAGTCAATTTTCGAAATTTGAAAATTTGAATTTTTTTGCAAAATGATAAAAAAAAAAATCCAAATAAATCATATAAGTTATAGTAATCTATAAAATATGTGTGTGGACCTCAAATAATTTCGTATTTGAAAACGTTTTTTATGAATAATTTAAGAGTTTTAAATCCTTAAACAATATCTTGAAAATGGAATGGAAAATGGACTGCATCAAGCTGATAAAAAGTATGGTTGGCAATGAAAATGCTGCAAATCATTTAATTCATTTCAATTTGTTTGCAGTTATAACGGTTAACACTTGCGCAGCGAACCATTAAAGCCACATTAACTATGCCCAACTATTTATTTAGTTGTCTGCTGCCACCGAATCAGCTGCAATGTAAATGTCAAAGCCAATCTGCATTCAGATATTCATAAAAATTCAAATGGCAGCCATAAATCTGTCGCTACTCCGTGTGGAGGAGTTCCGAGGAGGAGGGCAGCGGGAAGGGGCCAGACTTGCAGCAGCAACAGTAGCTGCAGGCTGCAGCTGAACCAGCTGGGGCAACCTGAGGCAGTTGCAGCAGTCACGCATTGGCATCTTCTTCACTGACAAATAATTTAGCATAAAATCAACGACAACTGCCAATTTTTTAGTAATTAGCCAGACGGCGGGCAGCGCCTCCCTAGGGCAACTCCTCGCAGCAGTTGAGCGCAATTAATAAAACATAAACCCGCGACGGGACCAACAAATCTCGCTCTACCCAACCCCCGCCGCCCCCCTTCTCATTGTTAGTCCGAAAATGCGTTTCAAAGCATTTGCAGAAAATTAATTGTGCTCCACGCAGATTAACACATGCGTGGCATGGCCATGGGCGGAATCAAGTGGAGTGGGGTGGAGTGAAGGGGAGTGGAGTGGAGTGGAGAGGGCGGGGACATGACTGTGGCATTTGGGCATATGACAACGTCGAGGATGAGGCACGAATCGCTGCGGCATGCATTTGGGAATGCTGTGCGTTTTACAAATTTGAAAATTTCTTGCCGCATTTTTATGACTGTCGCCCGCTCGCCGCTCGCCGCTCTCCGTTCGCTGATCGCATTTTTATGTCGTTGCTGCCGCTGCCTGCTGATGTTGCATGTGGCACGCGCGTCGCATAATTAATTAAAAATGCATTTAAACGAAGCTTCACGACAGTCAATCGCTCGTGTACATTTGGTTACAGACAACGCACACCCCGCCTCGCCCCACCGCACCGCACCACAGCTGCCGCCACGACCCAAGTGGCACGCCTCCAACTATGAGTGCTTATTTTTCTAAGAAGCCTTTCGTCGCCGCGGCATGACTGCAATAAATATACGTACCTACGTCAAATAAGAGAATGGAGAATTATTTGCTTGTTAGAATTTTGTGTCTTGCAACATGGCCGCAACAAGCAGGCAACATGTGTCGCTCTCGTGTACTGTGTCTTGCGTTTTTGAGACATTCGTCAAAGAGCTCGCGTTGACAACTAGCAGACAACAACAACAACAACAACAATAGAACATGATTTTTGAGTGATATATCCCAAAATTCAACTTGTGAACTTCTTATCGAATTCACGTAACCTTTTACCTCTCACTTTTGTTTGTGGCAAGCAGCGTAAACCCTGACCTCAGAGCGAATACTTTCAAAAAAAATCAAAACCAAACAAAAAACATTAAATCTGAGTAGCTGCACCCAACACTCAATAATGTGTGGGAAATAAAATCAGACAGATTTAATCGGAATTAATATGAGACTGATTTGTAGTGAAATTATATATGTATATAGCTAGTGAATAATGTCTATTATAGTACGTACTTCTGTTGGCCTTGATAAGTTCAGCTCATTTATTAAATTTAGAGATTTCTCATATTCACCTATCTCAATTTTCGATGTACCCGTTTCGGTTCCAAAAACGCTTTTGACAGCTGCATAAACATTTTTAAAGATTATCAATATTCTTTTTACGATCTCTCTTCGATTCATTGGAATTATTTGCAGCCGAGAAATGTTTCTGAAAATTTCAGTAAATAAATTATATGTGTAAATAAATATCAGCAGAGATCAGTCAGTGGATATGTGAAAACAGTTCTAGCCAAATATTTATGCACATATTTATGAAAATTTTTCTTTTCGTTTTTTTCATTTTGGTGTTGGGAAATTAAATAGCTCACTGAAAGCCACTTTACAGTTGATTTCATTTGAATTTAATGCAACATTAGCGCTTTTTTATGCCACTGCCACAAACTTGAGGTGATACAATCTGCAGATGCCCGGCCCACCGCCAAAGGCGGCCCCAACCCACCACCGAACATGCTGCGGACCACCGACGGTTTCCTCGCTGGGATCTTTTTTTTTTTTTTTTGGTATTTTGTATTTGGTATTTCTTTGGTAGCAGGCGCCGCTGATGGGAAACAGCTGACCAAAATGTACAAAAATATTTTATTTATGCGCTAGATAAATAAAATGAAGAAAACGAAAAAAAAATCGAATTCCGTTTGCTCCTCCACCGGTTCGAACTTTGATTGGCAGCCGGCACATGAATGAAGCCGGTGAAGCCGATGTCTGATGTGGACGAAGAGCAGATGCGGCAGGTGAGATGCAAACAAACGGTAAAGTTTTCATTCACATCAGCTGCCAGCGAGTAATTAAAGTCAAGTGGCAACCTTTGAGTGATATTAAACTAAAGCTTCAAATATAGATTTGACAAGAATGTACTTTAAACTACAAGTGGTACAATTGTACCAAAATAGGTACATAACAATAAAATGGTACAATTCAAAGTATTTAAAAGGTTCTTTTTTGTGTGTAACTTGTCTTCTTTTATTTTTATTAAATATAAATATAATTAACAATTTAAATGTTTTATTTGGTATTTTAATAACATTTTTTGGGCGGCTTTTATAATAAATTTGTAATGACTGCAAAACATAAAAATTTATGAATAGTATTGAATTTTGTTCGTGTGTAGTAAAATAAGTTGAAGCCCAGCGTTGATTTATGTGGCTAAACAGCAGCCAGTCGGTCGAGTCCAGCTTCTAATGGTCTTCAACGTGGCCAAGCGAATCGCTTGCGAACCCGTCTTGTGCCTGTGGCCGCTTCATTAAAGCCCAGTTGCGCTGCGGCCCATTCGCCACACTTAACACCTTGGCCGGGTCCGGGGCCGGGGCCGGCTCATAACATACTTATAACGACTATTTTCAGTGGCGCGATCGTCAGCACAGCGGGCAGTCGGCCGCTAACATGGCGGGCATAGCGTTTAACTACTGTACTGAATGGCATATTTACAATTTGCACTAACATTTTGGGTTGCCCATAATAAATTCGCATAAATTCGCATAAATGAATGCATATGAAACGGCCAATAAGTGTGCGATTTGTGCGCCTAATGAAGCCGATTTGTTGCGGCACAAAACTGCCCACTAAATTTTCCACATCGTAATTGATGTACCCACAAAATCCAAAATCCATGCCACTCTTGTGAGAGAATTCCGTCTGTTTGGGGCATTTAACGAGCTGCCGCTGATATTCCACGCAGAACACTTGAAATATCTATGTGGAAATATTTAATTTTATATACTTCGCTCATCTGCTGATCGAGGGCGATTTCAACTATGAATCTTTAAAGGTTCTGCACAGCATCAACACTCTGTCTGTCTGCTTGTCTGCTTGTCTATGTTGTTGTTATCACCTCATTCAGAGTGAAATGTTTGTTTTTGGACCAATGCTTACGCACTATTCAGACAACAACACACACACAATTGCACAATTGCCACAAAATATCTACAGATGGGCATTCGAACACCTGCAAATTGCACAACACAAAAAAAGATTCGTCACACAAATGCCAAAGTCGGCGACGGCATCGACCCGACCGCATATCTAAAATGAAATCCAAGGCAATAAGTCAGACCAGCCGGCCAACCCCCAAAGCCAAAGGCCCAAAAACAGCTGACAGGAAGTCCGTATAATGCTGCCAACCCCTCAAACTGACGCTCCAACCCCAACTTATTTCCCACACCCCCCAACGGGCTGGCTGGCTGGCTGGTAAGAGCCAGCTCATGAATACATTTGAACTCGTTAACTCCCGCCACACCACACACCCACACCCACACTCCCACCACCCACACAGCCCATTTGTGGGGGTAGTTTGGCCCGTGGCGTGTTCCGGGCCGCTTGGAGGATTCGTTGGCTTTGCACGTGCACAATTTCGAGTTCATCAAAAGGAATTTGCTTTGTGTGCGCTGGGGAGCGTCTGACATTTATTAGAATTCTTGCCTGTCTGCCCCATTCGGGTGTGTGGTGGGAGAAGTGGAGTGTGCGGGCGCTGTAATAAATTTGCCTTGAAAGCTTTTAGCCTGCCACAGGAAGCGCCGCACAAAGTTTGAGTTTGAGTTTGAGTTTCGAGTCGCTGCCATGGCGAGTCGCTTCGTTTCGGTTTGTTGATTCTCGGCTCTCAGCTCACGGTTGGGTTCGGTTAGGTTCAGTTCCATTAAAGTTGGCTTGTTCGCTGGCTCTGACGCTGCGGCCGATTTGCAAGCCTTAAAGCTATTTGTTAGCCATTGAAATCAGAGCTGGAAACATGCCACACATATTGACTTTTGCAGCTGCATGAATTTCAGCTGCCGGATCAAAGGGGAGCGGGCGGGCGGTCGGCACGGAAATGTTTGTGCATAGGAATTTATTTGTGAAAAGAAATTTGTTCTAGAAATAAATAAGGGAAATTGTTTTGAAATTGGAGAAAATATAGATTAATGAAAAATGTTGTGCCAGGAAATGCTTTAAGAATTAAAATTTTAATTTTTATTTTAAAAAAATGCAGTAATAAATAGAATAAGAATTTTCTGTTTCAAAATGTACTCTAAAATACAAGTAGAAATATGTCAACATAAATAAATTATCCTACAGATAATTTCAGCTCAGATTTGAGATACAATTAAAAAATTAATAATTTAATCCAATTTCAATCCAATTTCTTAATATCATCTTTTGCATATTTCTTATTAATTAGTTAATATTTGAATATTGAGTTTCTATTTGAGAAACCTTTTGTTCCATATTTCGACAAATAAGCCGCATAACATTTCAATTACATTAAACAAATACTCACAAATATTTGTGGCTTAGTTCTCGTTCTGGACTAGACCCAAAGCGCCTCGGTTTTAATTAGTCAGTCAAATCAAGCAGAGCAAATAAACTTGCGCATATTTGTCAAACAATTTGGTTTCAGTGCATGTTCAAATTAAAATTATTCATTATCATTTGTGCTCGCACGGAGTGCAAACAGACTGGGCAAACATTCGAGTACCCGAAAACAGAAAAAGGTTGACATTTGTTCGAGCACAAAGGCAAACAAGCCGGCGTATTGCTGAGGGGCGGCGGGGTGCGGCAGTGAAGTCTGGCCCGACTACTGGGCTTAGAAGCCACATTTTGCGATTGCCGAGCACTTGTTATTCCATTTTAATTAAGTTAATTGCACGGATTTCGTGTCATTGGGCGATTTGCTGCCAAGTTCCGAGGGTTGCCCAAGGCGAATGTAATCGATGGATGGCACCTCGAATGTCCACTCATACAAATACGCACTCAGACACGCACTCAAACACTCACTATTGAGCAGTTGTAATACCCCTGCCAACAAGTTGCAGATGGGGTATGCGAGACCAAATTCAGATACCCAAAAACACAAACATTTTATTTTTATATAATTTAATAATTACATAAAAACACAAAAAATCTTAGTTTAATAAACTTAAATTTTTTGTTTTGCGATCTATTCTTAAAAGGGTATCCGCATAGTCAAGCAAGTTCGCATATTTTGTTGTTGTTGTTTTTTCAACCCTCCAAGAATGCAGGAAGAACAACAAAAATGTGCACAGACTTGCGTGCGAATTATTGGCAAATGCTCTGAAAAACGTGAAGAATAAAAAAAACACAAGCGCAAAAATATTTTTTCGGACATTTGTTTTTATAATTTCGACGTTTTGTTGGCCCGACTCGCTCGATCCGCAGTGCATTTGTCTTAGCAAATATTTGCGATTCAAATGAGAAATCTGTTCGAATTGGCGGCAAGTCGCATCGACAGTTGTTCAATGATCGCCGGCAGCTGTGCTCAAGTGCTGCACTAATTCATATTTTTTTGAGTACGTTTTAAACAAATTTCCGTAACGATTAGGAAAACTAATTTTAAGCGGAATGGGAAAAATTCATATAAGAAAATTGCAAGCAGTTTTGGTAGTCAAAGTTAGGAAGTTGAATTTTTTGAATTGAATTTGAATTTTTCTCTCATCACAATATGTAAAGGGAATGGAATTGAAAAGATACTCTGCTAAAAAATTAGTAGAAAAGTTGAAACAGTTTTGGAAGTCAAAATTAGAATGTTTAATTTTTGACAAATTTCAAAATATTAATTTTTAAAAAATTTAATATTTAATTTCAAAAATTTTTTTGTTTTAAGTAAAGTAAGAAAAGCATAAAACTTAAGCAAATGATTTTTCTCATCACAAAATGTAACTGTATATTCGATATAATATTGCAATGGCCTTTTAATAGAGCGAAATCAGATTTTATAACTTAATCAACGCAGCCGTCGCTAATGGCACATGTGGGCATTGAGTTTGGGTTTCGGATATTGGGTTTGAGTTTTGGGTTTTTTTTTTTTTTTGGTATTTTGGTTTTTGATGTCGCCCTCAGCGGCAGCGAGTTGCGGCATAAACAGTTGACCAACAAATGCGCAGTTTTTGGGGGTTGGTCGTGCCGCCGACTTTTCGTTTTTGGGGGTTGCTGCAAGAGTCGGTGTCGAAAGTCAGTAATAAATGCGTTACGCGCTATCAATCTTGATTAGACGTGATTTTAGCTTTTAGACACAAGCACAAAACATAAAAATTAACAAGCCATCCTCTGAGTACTCTCAAGGTTCACGCACAAACAAAGGACCTGCACGTGCCACACAGATAGAGGATAGAATGAGAGAGAGCGAGAGAGGGAATGAGAAATTGAGAAATTCCTGATTTGGAGTTGAATCTAATTTGGTGGGCATAGATCTAATGACGTCTACGGTTACATGACTCAAATTGCGGTCGTTGCTTTAAAATGCAAACAACTTTTGAAATGAAAACATAAAACTGTCCAACTGCAGCGATTTTCTCATTATTTTGCACCGTTTTGTGGCAATTTCAATAAACAATAAATCCCTACCGTTGGCCCCCCCTCCCCCCGCACACACACCCCCAATTCGAACACACTCCAAGCCAAAATCGAAGCCAGAAACTGTGCAAATTTATAGCAATTTTCACATGAATTGAAGGAGCGAGCGAGGCGCAGGCGCCTGCCAACAACAGCGACAACAACAACAACAACAATAACAACAACAACTGCAAGCCAAGTGGCTGGTCCGAATCTATTGACCGACCAGCTGTATACGGTTGCCACAAAGTCTAAGAGGCTGCTGCTGCTGCCTGATGTTGCTGCTGCGGCTGCTGTCGTCGGGGCGTATGAGTGACGCGACTGCGGCCGCGACGATCGCTCGTTGCCTGTTTGGGCAGCGAACATAATCGTAAACAAATAAAATTATTGCTGCCGATCATGCACACAAATTTATGCACACCAACACACACCAACACACACCAGCACACACACAAACACACACAATAAACGTCGCCTATTTTGCACTAATTTTCTAGCCCGATCTGGCTGGAGAGGGGCAACTATTGCTGTTACTGTGGTCCACTCACGAGGTGTTGCCGCAAGCTGTGTGTGAAATATGCAACAACAGCGTGAAAAACATGAAGTTGCCTTCGCTCGGACTCAGCTCGACCACGCCACACAGCGGGAAATGTGCCTGAATTTTCGCGTGCGCAGCTTTACCAAAAACAAACTAAAAAAAAATAAAATAAAATAAAAAAAGAAAAATAAAAAGAAAAATGTTGGCGGCATCTGCGCCCAGCCTGTAGCTGGCCGCGGCTGTGCATCTAGCTGGAACCCGGGCTAGGCTACAGCTGGAGCGCCTAATACCGGTAGTCGGGCCAGACGGCGAAGAGTACGAAGCAGAATGCACAGTGTCCACGGGCCAATAGAAAATGACCAAATATTTAAATAATTTGGATTATATCAAAACATATAATATTTTTTTATTTAATTCAATTATTATTTTAATCTAGTTATATTAACTATATATCTATATATATAAGGGGTAGTATCTTCTAAAAAACATATATATTATTGATCTGCAGCCGCATCTGAGTCTGTCTATATTAATTTATTGATTTTATTTATTTATTTATTATAGGCAGATCAATTAGTATTTTTTTTACATTTTTGATTTTATTTTAATTTTTTTATTGTAAAGCTGGTTGCTGTTTACAGGGTGTCTCATAGTCGCTAATTTTATGCCACTTGTTTCTTTTCTGTATAAAGTGACAAATTTTATGCTAGAGCTAAAAATACATTTCCACTTGCTGCTATAATTCACAACTGATTTAAGTGCTTAAGTTAAAACCTTCAATTCCAGCTAGCACCACAGTGCCTTCTAGGTGTCCACTGTCATTACAGAGACTCCAACTACCACTGCGACTGTGCAACTACGACTATATAGTTGCAGTTGCACTGAAAGTCCGCGTGCTGTTTGGCAGTTAGACACGTTAGCGCGCGCGTCTGGGCAATTTTCGCTTTAGCCGCATGTTGTTGATGATCATTATGTTGGCCAAGTAGTAGTGCGCTTGGTTGGCCTGGCTTTGTCCGTTGTGTCGTGGCTCTATGTGGCTCTCTGTCGGCCACTTGAAGACGTCGCTAATGAAGACTTAAGCATGACGTGTTGATAAAGATCTCTCGCACATGAGCTTTGGCGAGGCCGCGCACCATTGGTCAGTCATCGTCATCGTCATCGTCATCGCCATCGTCATCGTCATCGTCATCGTCATCATCTTGGTATTTATAAAGCATATTAGCAGGAGTGTAATTTTTAGTTGCCTGGGCCGTTTGTTTGGGCTCTGTGAAATGAGCTGATAAACGGGCCAATGGGCACATTCGAACAGTTGTCAGTCAGCTGTCCGAACGAATTTCCCAAAGGGCACGTCCTGCTCTATATAGAGTACATATACACTTACTGTGTATTATTCGTATTTATAGACAAAGGGGTTGCACGGGCTTGCACCCTCTTCGCGTCGTATCAATGACCATCCCAACAACAATGCCAGTTGTTATTGCTGTTGCAGCCATTTGTTTGACTTGTTATTGTTGTTGCTGTTGTTGTTTAGCTTTTAGCATAATTAAACGACACATGCCACAAAATGCACTTCTATGGCTTACGCCGAGTGTCCGCATTTCAACAGCCCCAAACATCATTTGACACGGCATCCATATGTTCTATTAGTTCGCTCTCCGTATGGCCAAAAAAAAAACATTAAGAAGGAAGAAGAATTTGTTATACCAGCCGAACATAAGGTTTCATTTTGTTTCATTCGGCTCACCCTCCCCCCCCGCCCTTCTAATACAATGCAAATGAGCATTGGGCCTGATGGATTCGTTTTCACCATGGCTTTCGCCTTTCTGCGGCTTTGCCACTTGCCACTCTCAAAAATTTCCATGTTGATTGATGACCGGTCGGTCGCAATGTAAATTTAGTTTTTGCTGCCACGCTATTTAATTAAAAACTAATAATAGGCACACATAAATAACACGCCGAGTCTCACAGGTGTGCTGAGGTTTGCCTCGGGTTACCAGTTTCCAAACCCCTCAGTAAAGAAACTAAGGGTTAAGGGTAAGAAGGGGTGAGCTGCTCTGATAATGAATAATTTTCTTTTTTTTTCATTTTTGATTGATTTTCGTATAAAGTCAGAATGAAAATGTTTATTTATAATGAGCTTGCTGTTAGCACAAAGATTATTTTTTTGTATATTTTCTTATCATTTATCTTAAAAACGTTGAAAATCCGCTCGATTTTGAGTTTCCTTAAATCAGTTGTTTATATATTATTATTTTAAGATCAATCAAAAATTAAATTTATAAATAACTTTCAATACTAAAATAAATATTATTCATATATATATATATACATATATATCAAACTTAATATGATATATTCGAGATTTCTGCTCAAGGCACAAAATAAATGTGGAAATAAAAATTGAATACAAAAAACAATTAAAATATTTGCAGAGCATGTTACAACGCCTCTGATTTTTAATGATGTTTTATTGTCTGCTTCGACGGCTAGACAAACACACACACACACACAAACACACACAGACACACTTATATCAAGTGTAATATATACTCATTGCTATGTGATGTGATGATGTTGATGATGATGATGACGATTTGCAACTAAATAATTGAATGCAGCTGGTTGACGGTTGTCGCATTAAATTTAGGTGTCTGTCTTGGCGCACTCACGCCGGCGTCTGCAATTGGGAGACACTGTGACTGAGCCAACGACCGCGACAACTGACTGACTTACAGACTGAGCTGCCTGAGTGATGGACTGTGGAACCGTCGAACGGCAGGGGGGCCAAGGGAACAAGGGGAACAAGGGGAGCAGGGGACAGGCAGCAAGTCGCGACAATAATAAATGAAGCGATTGCAAGTGTAACAGAACAATGACAGCAACAATTGCAGCGTTTGGCATTTGCCAACAGAAACAGCAGCAACAACAGCAACACCAACAGCAGCAACAGCAGCAGCAGCAAAGGCAGACAAAGGTCTATTAATAATTTTTGGTGCAACACACGACGATCGACGATTGTCGAGCAGCAGCAGCAGCAGCAGCGGGAACAACAGACGACAGCGCTGGCAACTAACGATCGACAACTGCAACGACAACGGCAACAACAACAACAACAACAACAACAGCAACAGCAACTGATTTTGAGGCAGACAGGCCGGCAATGCGTCGCGTTGGCTTTTCCAAAAATAAAAGCCAAACTAATGAGCCGGCAACATGCAATGCGGCAGCCGCAGCAACGCACGTGCAGCAGCAACAAAATATATACAACAAAAAAACCAAAATAAAAAAGACAACATTCATACAAATAATTGATGGCCGCTTGCAATTGTTGCTGTTGTTGCCATTGCTGATTGACGGCAAGCGGCGACAAAAATCAGCGTCTGATTGACAACTCAATTGCAACTGTGTGTGTGTGTGCTGTGTGTGTGTGCGTGAGTGTGTATTTTTTTGTGTTGCCGAAAAGTAAACTTAATTGATTTTCAGATTTGGCCCGGTAACATTTCTCCGACTCGCCACAGCTGGCGGCAACTTGCGACCGATGATTTATTGCAACAAATGTTGCACGGAACACATTCAAGTCCAAAATAGACAAACATGCATCTTTAACTTAATTTCCAATTGGAATTTCACTGCGTCGGCTCTTAGCTTAAAAATGCTCATTTGTCATTGGGCCGCCTCCACCCCCCGCCGCCCCCGCTGCCATACCGCCGTCGAACCGAACGGAGGCCAAATTGCAGTCGTCGCGTGTCTATTTTGATTGTCAAAATTGTTTTGCGGCTTCTGTTGTCGCTGACAGTTTATTATGTTTGACTGTTTGTCTCTCTGTCGCCGGTGTTTGTTTGACTCGGGCCTTCTGCGTCTATTTATTTTTGCTAGGGATTTGGCCTAAGCATCCAGACAAATCGTTCGACCTCTAAACTCCAGCTGAAGATCAAAGCTGCTGCTGCTGCTGCTGCTGCGTGGCCAGAAAAGCGCAGAAAAGCCAGCGATCAATTATCAAATTTATCTAACTTAAAAAGGGCACCTAAAAAAATTTAATAATATTTACAAGAATTCTCAGATCTCGAATTTGATAGTGAATAAACAAATAAGAGATTAGCTGTCAAAATCGAAACTATAACCAGTGAGAGTACTGCAGTCGGATGTAACCGACTGCACAATACTCGTGCAAAAAACAGTCGAAAATAATCTTAATCTATTTTTTATTTGATTATTTGATTAATTGGTAACGTTAGCTCTAAAATTGTGGTATTTAATTTTTTTTGATTAATCATTAGTGATCTGTCTGAAAAATTCTAAAACTTGCCTTAAAACTGAAGAAGATATTTATAGAATGAAGCAATTTACCAATGTTTCAAGTCTAGTTGGCTTCATATAGAAGAACTAAAATTTGCATATCTCGGGTAAATAAGGTCGTAACTTCGATTAATATACCTTTTTAGACTCGTACGGATGAGGAGCATCAAATGACATTAAAAAATTCTGATTCCAAAATTTGACCAATTTTGACAAAAATCACAAGGGGTAACCTCACAATTTTTGTCAAAATCTCGAAAATTTTAAAATTCAAAATTTTAAATGGATATCGATTCTATAGACTTTTAAGAGTATAACGATATATATATCTCCCAAATCAGAATAAAAATGGCCAAGATATAATCATTTAAAGCATATAGAAGAACCAAAATTTGACCAAATTTGAGAAAAATCACAAGGGGTAACATCACGATTTTGGCCAAAATCTCGAAAATTTTTAAATTCAAAATTCCTAATGGATATCGATTTTATAACCTTTTAAGAGTATAACGATATATATATCTCCCAGATCAGAATACAAATGGCCAAGATACAGGCATTTGCTTTTGTGATTTTGGCCAGTTTCCTTACGCTTTACGCGCCTGAAATTTTACAATTTTACAAAAATTTGCAAGGATTTGGCCGAGTTCGCAGATCCTTGGATAGCAAATTTTCAAATCAAATTGGTTCCTAGATGACCTCCATATCTCTGGTAATTATACCAAAGGTATAGTCCTGGTGAACCTAAAGAGCTGCATCCTTGCAACATGCGCAAGAATACGCTCAAGAAATATGTATGCTTCTTTTTCAGCTGCCCCGTCCCTTTCACACCTTTCCTCCAGAAACTGTTGCTGCTGTTGCGTAGAACTTGGCATTAAGGGTTGAGTCTGTACTGTCTGAGTCTGAATTTTCACTAGAAATCTGGCACATCGGTGGCCCAAAAATGATTACCTTTGAAGTATGCAATGGAATTTTGCACATTTTTAAATTTTTTGTCCACCTTCTGCCGATTCTGTTCGCCTGGTGTTTCAGCACAATTTTGCTTTAAGAATCTCGCACATCGGCGGTCCAAAAATGTTACCTTCGAAGTATGCAATGAAATTTTGGACATTTTTAAATTTTTCTGTCCATCTTCTGCCGATTCTGTTCGCCTGGTGTTTCAGCTTGATTTTGCATAAAGAATCTCGCACATCCATGGCCCAAAAAGGTTACCTTCGAAGTATGCAATTAAATTTTGCACATTTTTAAATTTTTCTGTCCATCTTCTGCCGATTCTGTTCGCCTGGTACTTTAGCTCGATTTTGCTTTAAGAATCTCGCACATCGGCGGTCCAAAATGATTACCTGAGAAGTATGCAATGGAATTTTGCACATTTTTAAATTTTTCTGTCCACTTTCTGACGATTCTGTTTGCCTGGTGTTTTAGCTCGATTTGTAAGAGAATTTGCCAGCCGACTACACAAAAATTGCCCAGAAAGATAAAAGAGAATTTGTGTATTTTTTTTTTAATATATTTATTAAATTTCTCCTGACATTCTTTTTAATGTTCCTATATTTATTTTGTATGCGTATTGCTCTTACACCATATTTTTATTATATTATTTTCATTTCAAACAAGCTTATTGCAATACTTAAATATATTGTTCTTATTATAAAATATACCTAAAATCCGTTGATACATTTACAAATGACTTAAGTGCAACACGAATACCTGAAATATACGACTTTTATATATTTACCAATCGATTTTAGGTATTGCTTAAATAAATGCATATTTTCTTATAGTTTTCGTCGGCACTTCAATGTTGTTGCTCGCACTTTGCGTTGTCAGACTTTTTACCAACCTGAAAATATAAAAAAAAAAACATGTAATCACAATTTTGTACATATGAAAAGCTTACATACATGCATATATCCCAAATTTGGCGACTCTAGCTTAAAAATTTTTGGAAATATATGCATTTCCGATTTTTTCACCAGCTATATATATCCCAAATTTGGTGACTCTATCTTTACGATTTTAGGTGTTATCGGTTTGCCACGCCCCCCTTAACACTTTATCGGACGCGGGTACATATGAGTATATATCCAAAATTTCAAGTCTCTAGCTTCAATAGCGGCGAAAATGATTGCGTTCATACGGACAGACGGACGGACGAACGGCAAGACGGACATTGCACAAAACCAATATACTCTTTTTTATCCTTGCAAGCAAAAACTATAAATATATTTTTGTTATTTAAATAATAAATACAATAATTTGCTTTTTTATGTGGAACAGAAACTTGAGGCAAGGGAATAGTTTAAGCCATGAACCGAACCAAAGGATTTGACTGAAATACACTTTTCATTTTATTACTGCATTAAACGTATAAAAAAATGTATATATTGACAATTTGATTTAAAAAAAAAAACAACTCAATATCTTCTATAAATATATAGCTTATTTTTAGTGCCATTCGCTCGCCAGCAGTTAAGATTAAAATACAAAGTACTTTATCATTTGTTTGCCCTCTTTATAGCGGGCTTATTTCTAGAACACAGCTGCTGAGAGAGATATACGAAGCACTTTTCGAGTACTCTGCAACCTGTGCCTTGTTTGTAATGGATTCAACAACATTTGCCCAACTTGTTTTTAATCTTGCACTGGTTTCTTTTTTTGTTGTTTTGTTTTTCTACGCTGGTTAAGTTGGCGGCAAACAAACAATTGCAACATATTGTCAGTGCAACGGCGACTGTTATCTGGCTAAAAAGGCAAACAACTAGAGCAACAACAATGGCAGCGACGAGCACTTGCCAATAAATAAACATAATTTCTGACAAAACGCTTGGTAACAAGAGCTGCGGAGTGTTCCACAACGTGGAACATCTTCAGATAACCGAGTCCGAGTTCGAGTCCGAGTGCTTTCCAAGTGCAGCAACGCGTGCATGTAACCAGCCCCGCCCCCCTTTTTCCGTGCTGCCCTGATCCCCATTTTGCCCAACTCATTTTGCCATTTGTTGCTCAAATGAATTACAAGTGCAGCAAGCAACAACAGCAACAACAACAACAACAATGTTGTTTGCATGCTGCAGCTGCAATGTTGCTGCTGCCGCTGGGCAATGCTGCTGTGGGCCATGTTGCTATCTGGCTAACTGAGTGACCGGCTGGCTAGCTAGCTAGCTAGCTGGTTGGCTGGCTGGCTGGCTGGCTAGCTGGCAGGTGTTGCTCGCTGGCTGCATAATGAATGCATAGCCAACTGGGCCCACAGCTATCCGGCCGGGGTCTATTATGCACCCCGAAGCATTTATATGTCCATTGCGCATATTTCATTCATAGTCGGTAAATCGGGTACTCACATTGCATTCGCATATTCAATCAGCGCCTCGCCGTATATAAAACAGGTGCAATTTCTTGCCATTTTCTAATTATTTTTAGTCGACGCTTTTATCGCTTTTCTCTGGCACTAAAGCGCGCCATTTGCTATCTCAGCTTGATCATAAATTTCATTCCTCGTTTTTATTGCAAATTTACCCATTCCCCATTCCCCTCGCTCGCGTTGTTTATAAACAAATGCATTCAATCAGCAGTGGGACGGAAGAGTGGGCGGCTGGTGGTGGTGCTGGTGGTGCTGGTGGTGCGGGGCTCGAGAATGGTAATGGGGATGGGGCAACTGTGCATAACGGCAATGCAAACAAATTCAATTAGCTGAATGTTATAAAATTCGCCATAGTGCACCTGCAGTGCATCCAAATGCAACAACTGCCGTCCGCCGTTCATAAAAACAATAACAACAACAATAACAACATCTGCCTCAATCAGCGCAGAAGTTAATATCAATATTCGCCAACTATAACACATTGAGAACTTTAGGCGCCATTCCTGTTTGAATGATAATAAAAAAAAAAAACAGAGATGTGGTTAGAAAAGTACTTTTGGTTTAGATTTTTGGAGAATATACAAATATATATATAAAATTAAGGGAAGTCATCAAAATGGAATTGCAATCAAATACTTTTATAAACAAATAAATATGTAAAATATTGTATATTATTCGTTATTAGATAACTTTCTAGTACAGATTTCTCTGTTTAAATAATTAATTAGTTTCAATATTTCTCTATTTCTATCTATTTCTCTATCTATCTCTCTCACTCTCACTTTCTTTTTCTTATATTTAGCACATATATATAAATATATATATTCTCTCGCAATCTTTATTTATGACATATACATATATATATTTTTGTGATTGAGTGAAATTCAATCTTCATCTCTCCAACTTTCTGTGTCCTTTCTCTCTCTCTCTCTCTATCTATCTATCTATCTCTTTTGTAGCACCACCCAAGGGCTTTTCACATAGCAAATCGCTGCTCATGAGACTCTGTCACGCACAATTGCACAATCGAAAAGATTTGCTTTTCACCAGGGCCGCGAACTTCTCTGACCCACTGTCCGGCTGCGGGTAGATTCACTCGCCGCAGAATGTGGGGCCCGGTGAAAGTGTGTGCGGTGCCATTGTCTCGCTCTGCTCTTGGCCATTTATGGGGCGTTAGTCTTACAATTAGTTAGTGTCATTTAGACAAATTGCCCCAAAGCCAACTAAAACAACAGCAACAACAACTATGCAAAAAAGCTGAAAGAAACGCCCCGCAATTAGACGAAGTCGACGTCAAAAGGAAAGGCCATTAGATGTGCATGCAGATGCGAAGCTGCCAATAGGCTGCAGCTGGAATTGGGAGTTCAAACTGTGGAGTACACTGAGAGAAAAAAAACACACCTGCCAAAAGTTTTTCTTGCTGAAATAAACTTAATCGAAAGAAATTAATTTCAATTATCTGATTATGTTTTGAGAATTAGAAAATTCTGAAAATTGCAAATTTAATTATCCCAGTTAAGAAATGTCGATGCTTCGGCTAATTGTTTTCGTTGAGTGCAGCTAGCTGCTGTTATCGCAACGAATCTGCATGCAACTGGCTGCAACTGCAACATGAGGCAACTGGCCGGCCGCCTTGTAACTGTAACAAACTGGCGACTTGGCGGCGAGGCGACGGCCCACGGCGTCTGCGCAACACTTCAACGAGCAGCGAGCAGCGAGCAGTTGGCAGCCACAACTGGTATTTCCCAGCGGCTGACTAACGTGGCCAATACGGCCAGCCGGCAACAGGTGGCCAAGTCGGGCTAAGCTACCTGCTGCTGCCTGTCCAAAACGTGCACCGACTTAAACTGGAGCAGTTTTCCGATTGGCAGCGACGAGTTTTCCCCCAGTGAAATGCATGTGGCCAACTCCAACAGCAACACCAACTCCAACTTCAATTCCAATTGCAACTGCAACTCCAACTGCAGTCCATGTTGAGCGATGATGTATTTATGCTAAATTGCAAGTTAATTAATGTTGTCGTTTAATTCAAACGTTAAAGTGGCAAAATGTTTGTTGTAGCTTTTGCTTTTTTCGCCGCAGCTGCTACTGGAAAAGTGCAGCTGGGAAATTGCCAGGAAATTGCGCTGGCGGAAAGCAGCTGCTATTAAAAACGTTGCATGCAAAAAGGTTTCACAGGTGAAACGAAAATGAAAGGTACAAACTCAAAACTTTATCAGTTTTTCTTTAAACTAAACTGCCGCTAAAAGTACACAAAATTGGTTGCCAGTGTGCCATAATTTCATCAAAAATAAACTCTGTTTTTTCTTTAATATACATTTTTTTTTGTTTTAATAATATTTTCTTTATCTTGTTGCTGCTATATCAATAGCTGATATCATTTGTATAAAAAATCAGTTTAAGCTCCTTCATTCTTCTGTCAAAAATCATGTCAAAGTTCTCGAGTTTCGGGAATTTTCCTTTATAATCTTAAAATTGCGATAACTTTGTCAAAAAATTAACTCATTTTGATATTTAACACAATTTTGCTCATGGTTTATGCTCTAAACTAGTTCCACACTAAAATTAATTCATTTTGAATACATTATTCAAAAATATCGAATTTTCAAAAACTTATTTACTTCAAAAAATAAAATCTTTAAATGTCCGTTCATTACAATTAGTGTAAAATTATAATAATAATTGTAATTAAAATAATAATTTTTTCAAATCTTCGCAAATTGATCAAAATAGCATCGATTTTGCAGTTTGATACCATTTTGTTTCTGGTTTATTCTCAAAATTCAGTTATGCATCTAAAAATTATGCATTCTGAATATTTCAGCTTTTTGGCAAATTTTAATTTTTAATAGTACTGCATTTGTTCAGTTTTTTTTCGAATATTAAGTGAGCTCGTTTTGGATAATTTTTTAAGTAAGTTGCTGCGTCAACTGTGAGTTAATTAACCATTTGGCTTTTTAATCTAATTAAAATTGTTGTGTGTCCAAGTAGATATTAGCTTGTGTCAAAGTCAATTTCACATTTATTTTTAAGTGTTGTTTAATTATTTTTTATGTTTATTTTAATTTTTGTTTTTTTTTTTGTGTTAATTTTTGTTGCTTCTCATTTTATTGCCTTATCTACCTTGGGTTGCGAGTGTTTTGCGTGCCTGTTTTTATTTGTTGCTGTTTTTATGAATGCCATAAATTATTGCATGAAATATTTGTGAAATTTTTTTGTTTTAAATAAGACACACGAGTTTTACTTTGTGCTCAGCGGCGGCTTGCGGCGCATTTTTGAATTTTTGTTAATTTGGCGCGCAGCTGCTGTCGATGTGTCTTTCATTGGTTGCCACAGCGGCAGCGCCCGTTGCCAATTGCAAGACATCAGCATCAGCATCAGCATCAACAGCAGCCGCAGCAGCATTTGAGGCATGTACGTATTTAAAAAAAAAACAAAAACAACAACAAAATAGTATATATATAAACATTAAGTGTCAATTGTTGTGACAACTCAAAAAGCGTGAAAATATTGCAAATGAATGTCACAGACGACGGCCGCAGGTGCGTATGCGTAACATTGAAAGGCGGCCAAGCAAACTAGTTGAGAAATGTTCTACAGTATATATATACATATATATATGTATACAATACTATATACTTGATGTATGTGTGCTTAGCTGCTCCGCTTGCAGGCGGCGTTGGCCATAAATCTGTTGGCCATTTAGCGACCATCAATTCGTCCGGTTAGTCAGCGGGCGGACGGCAGGCAAATGAATTGCCGTCGGCCATTTTGAGCGAGCGGCCGCTGTAAATTTGTCAACTTTCGGCGTCTACCGATCGGCGCACCTGCACCTGCTGTGCTCATTTCACGGAGACTGCCATTAGCAGCAGCAGCAGCGGCAGCGGCAGCGGCAGCGGCTAATGGGCGCCCAGCAGAACCCCGCCCCGGCAGCAACATGTGGCGCACAGCTGCAACACATCATTGACAGCACTGGCCAGAGTTGCCACCCACTGCTGCGGGGCACGGCAAATGGTGTCATCAGGCTCCCTTCACCAACACACTGCAGCCTGTCATTTTGCCGCCTGCCGCTTGCCGCTTGCTGCTTGCCACTCGCCTGCTGCTGCCGCTTGTTGCTTGTTGCTTGTTGCACCTGTTTCAATGCATTTCGCTTTTATTGATTGCGCTCTGTATCTGTATCTTTCGGATGCAGCTGTATATGTGGCAATTGCATTAGCATGCCAACTCCCTGCCCCACCCCTCGCCACCCCACCCCACCCGTCTGTTTGCCACGCTGATTCGCGGTCATTGAGCCGCTGATTTGTGGCGTTTCTAAATTGTTTTTCATGTTCGACGGCAGCAGCTGCATAATGTGCACACTTTATGAAGCAGCGTTGCAAATTTGAGGCCAGTTTGCGGCGTGGAACGGAGTGCGTACAACCAACACACGATGCCGATGCCGATGACGATGACGATGACGATGGCGATGGCGATGGCGATGACGTGGGCGAGCATAGAAATCACAGAGCCAAGGGACTTGTCGCCAGTCGCGATAGGGGCCACCAGCCGGTTGAGAGACTGCGTCATCGGGCAGCGAGCGAGCGAGCGGCAGATAACGGAGTCGGTGCGGCGCACAAAGCGAGTACTCACAGTACTCTCGGTGCTATAAATACCGTCAGTCAAGTGCAAACAAATGAAACTTCTGCGGGCCGTTATCAGAGAACGGCGTGAACGGAACCAGCAACAACAACAACAACAACCAAAGAGCCACCAACAACGTCAAAAAATGTACCCAAGCGGGCCAAACGGCGGAAGCGTCGCTGCCGATGGCTGATAAACGTCTGGCCAAATGCCGAGTGCAACAAGAGGCGTTGGCCGACTTTTGTTCCATAGAATGGGCGTGGCAATGCCACCTGCTCGCCATGGCTTGGCATGCCAATGACGATCTCGCCATATCTATATAAGTATATATATATATATATATGTATATATGTATATAATGCGATGAGCGTTAGGCATTTCATTTGCTCAGGTGTTATGCACTTGATTTGAGCGCGCTATCAACCAACGGCCGTTGCCCGCTGACATATCTATATACATATATATATACCCCATCTATATATATATATAGATATACATATATAGAGGCCCGCATATATCACAGCTGGGGGGGGTCCCGATGTACTAGTCGCGTAATTGCTCAATTCAAATGTGTGTGCTACGCTTTTGTTGTAGATAGTTCTGTTTGTTGTACTTATTTGCGCTTCAATTACCAAGGCTTATTGCACAGGTGACCCGTTAACGTTAGCGGGGGAGAGGGAAGGGGGGGTGTCTCTGGTTACTACAAAATGGCGTTCGATTCGAGCTGATGTGTTGCACTTGTTGAATTCGATTCACAGCCGCATCTGAAATGCAATTAGTCATAAATCGCATTTATATTTAAATGATGCTGTTTCCTAGAAATTCCAAGAACAAATCTTATAATAATTAATTGCATTATTCAAATACGCATTTAGTTAACAATTATGAAAACAATTTCTATCGCACGGAAGTAGATAAAATATCGATATCGGAAGTGGTTTTTTTTTCGTTTAGTTGATAAAAAAAATATATATATAAATATATCAGTTTATTACCCAAATAGTAGATAAAACTGCTGTAGTCAAATCAATTATTTTACAGCTATTTAAATGCATAATTTATAACCTTTTTTGGGAATTGTAGATTAGCTTTATTTATTAACGCGAACAGGAAAAATTATGTTTATCTGCAAATGGAACTTTGGAAGCAAGCGAATTAAAAGCCAGAAATTGAATGATATATAAACTGATATGCAAAAATCAAAAAACATAAATTAATATAAAAATAATACAAATGTAAAACAACATCAAAATTATTTAAATATTGCATGAAAATCCAGCAGCTTTGCCAATGCAAAAGTGATTTCCATGTTTATTTTGAGAAACTCGTCGAAATTCCTTTTCTCTTACTCGCAAAACTCTTTTCTTCACACACAGTTCCCCTCTGGTGACATTATAAATCCTATTATTTAGCTGCTGTTGTTTTTTTTTTTTGTTTTTTCGTCTGCCAAAATGCCATTAAAATATTTCACAATTTTTAAAAAAAACCAAACGATAAACATCTGCCACCTGCGTAAAACTATTCAAAAATGTGTCCGAACATTCGCATCGAAAAAAGAAGAAAAAAAACCAAAAAAACGGAATAAAAACTAAAATAAAAATCTGGCGAAATAAAAGTCAAACGTTTATAGAATGCGGATCAAACAATTGATCAAACGGCTAACAGGTGTGCAGATGACAAATGGCAAATGGTAAATAACAGGTGGCTGTGGGCGTGGCACATCTAATTGTGCAGGCGCGGACTTATGAACTCATAGCTGGCAATTTGTTCGCCAATCGGCGCGACAAATGGGCAAACAAACGTAATAATAACATCAGACGGCCAAAAGCACTTAACAAAAGGGATCAAAATTGTCAAAGCGCATGGCACAGCGTGGCGAGGGGGGATGGCGGATGCGTCCAAACAGGGGAGAAGCACAAGCACTCACAAGCAGCACACACACCCCTTGGCCAACCGGTAAACGAGGGGTTGATCTGGCTGGTGGCTTGTGTCAGCGCAGAGTCAAGAGGTTTTGAATAAATTTAACACAAGTTATAAGGCAGATGACGAACTGTTGTTGCCCAGCGTGCCAAAAGGGGGGTGTTGAGCCGACAAATGTTGTGTTTTGTGTGCGGATAAGAGTCGCGGCTTTTGTTTTCCAATTGGGTTTCTGTTTGCATTGCCTTAATTTGTGCCGTTCATAGGCCATTTGTTCCATTTTATGTCATCATCAGCGTTTCTCACAAAGTACAAAAAAGTAAAACACAACAAAAAAATGTTGTCAGCTGCCGGCAAAGCAGCTCGAGAGGGCCACACACACACTCGCACACACACATACAAAGACAAACACACTTAAGCACAACACATGTGCGAATTTGAATGGCATAGAAACTGTAAATTTTTGTATAAGCAACGTTTTTGGCCATGGCCACACAACAGCGCGCCCAACAGGTGTGCGACTCATTTGAATGGGCCAAGATCCAAGACGCCAACAGTGATGCCAACTGTTTGGCCAAAACAATAAAAGAGCCAACAAAATTCATTTGGCCATTGGCATTGTCAAAACGCATACGTCACTAGCGTGTGTGTGTTCGTGTGTGTGTGTGTCTCTGTTTATGCTCGCTTAATGGTCAAGACGTGTTTAACACATTAACGTTAGCAAACCTTTAAAACTGTGTTTTATATTTATAACCGTTTTTATATTCCAACATTTGCCAGCTGCCAGCGCGAAATCTGGCCGCAAATGAAAATGTAACGATAGCAACAACAAATATATGCGCAACAATGTAACAAACACAAACAACCATAACAATAACAGTAACAACAACAACAACAACAACAACAATTGTTAACAACTTGTTGTACAATTGTGCATTGAGTTGATGTTGTTTAATTGCTGTCACATCAACTCAAACAGCCAACGGACTTTGCAATGCGCAGAGAGGAATGCAAAAGCAACTAATGAAAGAATTTGGAAAAAATCTCTTCTCTTTTTTTTTTTGTTAGCTCGATTTATGTGCAATTTTTCAATTTGATTTTGAATTTTGTGTGAAGCTTTATAAATATTATTGATATTATTTCATATTGATTTAAACGAAATTTTATAGAATAACATTATAATTCCGATATATGTATATTTGGTGATCATATTTTTTTTTAGATCAAACTCAAATTTAACTAATCAAAGAGAGTAATTTGGTTTAATTCTCCTCATTATCTCAAGTTTCTCAAAAAATTATTTGTAAAAAATATAAAAAAAATAAAACAAATATAGCAAGAAATATAATGCTTATATATAAAAAAACATACATATATAAATTTTACCAAAATGTACTCCCAGCAATAGCATCTTTAATTTTCGCATCAACTTCTCATAAAAGTATTCTATTCAAGCAAATGCGATTACAAAAAATCACATCAATCTATTAAATAGGTAAATACCGTTCGAACTTCCGGCTCTCCCACGCCCGTCCCGATTTCAATGAATGGCAGAGGCCATAAATTAATTGGAGCGACTATCAAAAAATGTATTTCGATTAGTGCAAAACACCTGTTGACAAAACCGGCCCCGTTAAAAAGCCAGTTTGGAAGACGCAGACAGAAACGAACCCAAAAAACACACAAAAAAACGCGAACTCAGATAAAAAACAGATTAGAAATTCAAATGTTCAAACGCAAAACAAACGACACGCTTGTAGCTGTATCTGTATCTATAGCTGTATAGCTGTACCTGTGTACCTGTACCTGTATTTGCACCCGTTCCCATTGCGATACCACTAATTTCTATATACATGTGTCGTATATAAAGAAAAGTTGAAATGCGTGCCTATTTGCCCGAATGGCTTGACACCTGCGCCCACTCGGCCTTACGGCCATAAAGCACCTCATCTTGCACCCAGGCCAGGTGCTTCACCTGCCCCGCTCACCGCCGTCGCCACAAAACTTTGAGTGCAAAGCAATTCCAATTTCATGTGGAAAATAAAAAAAATGACGACGTCGAGAGTGTGTAAACAATATTTTTGTTTTTCCTCATATTTTTGTTGTTGTCTTTTTTTATCAGCGAACAGCCGCTGAGTTGCGGCTGCCTAAAATAGAAGACAGCACTCACGATTCATAGGCCTTCTTCTTACAAGTCTTGCGGGTGCACTCTGAGTGCCCGAGCACTCACCTTGGCTCCGCTTATCAGGCCACGCTGCGGCTACGCATTACGCCCGCAACGCAGGGCTTATCAACAACGGCCAGATGGCCAATGCGAGCCCGGTGCGAACCTCAAGTCGCCCATACATATATACATATATAGAATATATATATATTGTCATTTAGACCGTAGCAGACATTCGCTTATCAGCGGGTGTTGTGTGTTACGTGTTAATGTTGTGTGTGGGTTGTGCCTGATGCTTCCACTACAAACAGCACACCACCCCCCACACCCCCCCACACATAGACCCCACTCAACAGACCCAATCCCATTCTTGAACAGGTGGTTGCACCGAGTCGGCCGTGCCACGCCCGTGGGCGCAAGGCCCAAGGTTCGCCATTAGTGATCGTAGGTTCTTATCTGGCGCACGCTTTCAGCATTATGTTTTCATTTTTTTTTCTCATGCTGCGGTTATAGTTATTTTTATTTTTTGTTTTGTGTTTTTTGTTTTTTTTTTTTTACGTGCGTTCGCATTTGCTTTCGGTTTTGCTGTTTGCTGTTTTTGTTTGCGCTTGTAATTAAGGTGATGAATTTATTGCAGTCCCCCATCCCCGCTGTCGAGCTCCTCGCCTTATTTGCCTGATACGAGCACCGTGTGCAGCTTTCAAGTGCTCTGCGCGTAATTTGTGCTTTGGTTTTGCTTTTAATACCCTATAAAGTGTGACACTTGTCAGCAGATTACAAGCGCTCGGTTCGCTCACCTGCAACTATTCGGATATGTGCACGCATCGCCCAAGGAGTGAGCTTTTGCCCATAAAAAGCTTCACTTAATGTGCTTTCTACTCTAAGTACAGCTTTGATCGCGGACGAATTTCATATATGTATTAATGAGCTTTAGAAATTTAGCTTAATGCACTTTCTACTCGAAGCAAAGCTTGGATCCTGCGCAAATTCCATACAGCTTTTGTTATATAAAGCTCCGCTTAATGCGCTTTCTACTCTTAGCACGGCTTAATTGCCTTCAGCTGTTGTTATAGAAAGCTTTACTTAATGTGCTTTCTTCTCTGAGTACAGCTCTGATCGTGAACCAATTTCATATATGCAAAAACGCACACGTATTAATAAGCTTTTCTTATAGAAAGCTCCGCTTAATGCGCTTTCTACTCTAAGTATAGCTTTGATCGTGGACGATTTTATATATGTATTAATGAGCTTTTCTTATAGAAATTCAGCTTAATGCGCTTTCTACTAGAAGCAAAGCTTGGATCCTGCACAAATTTCATTAAGCTGTTGTTATAAAAAGCTCCGCTTAATGCGCTTTCTATTCTAAGCGCACAAACGAATGTAAATATGCAAAATTAAAAACGCTTTAATGAGCTTCTGTTCTGAACAGTTCACAAAATGCAGAGTATCTCTAAAAATCGTTTCAATCTTAGCCTGCCGCACACATTTACTTGTTTTATATTTTTTTGGATTTTCGAAATGATTGTGCAAAAAAAATTAATTGCGTTAGCGCGAATTTCAGACGTAGTTTTCAATATATTTTTTTTTTATTTTTTTTATATAATTTAAATTGAGTTTATTTAGCCGCGTATCTGTAGCGGATGAGAGCCTCAGCCTCAGGCTCAGGCTCGGGCTCGTCTCAGCGCCTGTCCGCGTTGATAAAGTGAGAACATCGCACTTACAATTTATAGGGCCTTTTAATTGATATCGTCGCCGTCCATCCCAACTTATCAATGAGAAATGTGCACTCGAATTTCCGACAGCGGACATCGCGCCCGAAACGGATCTCCAAGCGCTGGCCCCGCGCCACTCACCTGTGTATATCATGTTGGCGTTCATTCGGCTGCCTGATTATTCAGTTTCTGCTTTACGTTCGTGTAGCGGATGTACTTGGGGCATGTCGCACCTTTTTTGGGTGGCAAGCACCTCAAAAAAGTGAAGTGTTGTGTAACACGAACGAGTCGATTTATTTATTCGGGATGCCAGCAATTGAATCATCGTCAAGCAATTAAATTGTAACAAAAAACAAAGCAAATGCATACTTAAAAGTTGAGTGAAACAAAACATAAACTCTCATATTCCAAATACAAATTTACATATGAGAATTTCACTTGGTTTCATTTTGAATTACCCAACACTTGAATAACCCAACGAATAGTTAAGTGCTGGTTAGCAAGCATTTTTAAGCATCTCATCTATTCCATCTGTTCGAGGGTCTAGTCTAATCTAAATTTGTATAATCGGGCGTATGTTCGCTCGTAAATCGAAATTGTGGGCATTTGTCTTTAAGCAGTGTTGTTAAATCGCGTAGCAAATCTTTCAATTAGAGAAAACCGCAGGCGCGTTTAAAAACCGATTCAGCTCGCGGCTTAAATATAAATAATTAGTAACGACTCCATAAAGATAAAAGCCAAACTCGCTAATTTTCTATAGCTGCGCCAGGCTGTGGCCATAAAAAGCGAGCGGAACCAACGGCGAAACTGGAGCAAGTGGCCAGATAGATAGGGATGAGGGGGCTCCTCGGTTCGGCTATCTGGTAAATAACTCAATTGAAATGCCAACGGAACTGACACGCAGGCGACAAGAAATTGAAAAATTAAAATTGAAATTGCGATCAGCGGACGGGTGCGGGGGTGATCACTAAAGTGGGCAGACAAAGCAGCCAGCCAAAAGAGCCAAAAGAAACAATCGAAAAGGTTAGCTACCAGTTACGAGACCCGCTCGTAAACTAATTAGAAAACGACGACGGCAACAGCGGCTAATTGCCGCAAAACAAAAGCTGCAAATAAAACAATTTTTTTTGTTTTTTAAACTAAAACTAAAGCTGAAATTAAAGTTGAGGCTTCGTGCCAGAAAGAGAGCGGCGCCGAGTCAAAGTCGCACAGTGCGAGGGAGACCAAACAGAGAGAGAGCGAGAGAGAGAGAAGGTGCGAGCGAGAGAGAGAGAGAGAGAGAGGGCAGCTGGCAGCTGGCTGGCGATTGGCGCAGGTGCAGGCCGTCCGTCAGGTTGAGACCGGCGCTTAGCTGACGTCGCAGCTAGGCGCACAGGTGGCTTACAAGCTCAAGCCATAAGGTGACTCAACAGCCACCAAACAACAACAACAGCAACAACAACAACAACACGTTGGCAATTATCGCTGTTGTTGGCAGGCGGCTCCGGTATTGATATTTGTTTGCTATTTGCCGCTTTGCATTAGCCGACATTTAAGCACGGCTATCGATTTAATTTAAGCCCGTCGCATAAATTTTAAATGATTTTTGTTAGTTTCTTTTTTTTGTTTTGTTCATTTTTTTTTTCTAAGCCAATGTTCCACCCGCCTGCACAGTGCACACAAGCGGAATTGAGCTACACTCAGCGAAAAGATATTTCAAAAAAACAAAACAAAACAATACTTTGTTTCATTTGATTTCAATAAATTTCGTTAAAAATTAGTTTGGTTAAAATTTTGCAATAATTTCCTTTGAATAACTTCTTCTTTATACAAGTTACTTGGTATTTTCGCTCAGTGTGTGCCTCACTAGGTGGCTTACAAGCGGTATTGAGCTACACTCAGCGAAAATTCGCTTAATTTAACCAAATATTTTGTTTCATTTGATTTCAATAGTTCTCATACAAATTTCAAACCAATTTCAAGGGTACAATTTTTTTAAATTTCTCTCAGTGTATGCGTCTCGCTAGGAGTCCATATTTGAACAATTTGTTAACTGCACCTAGTCGCGAGTGCAGCAGCCTCTCGTAAATCTTGGCCCAGTCGGCAGGTTGACAGATTCGTTAAATTTTTCTACATAAGCGATGGCAGCAACTGCGCCCCTCAATCCACGCCCCCTCGAACCCGCCCCCCGCACTGACGTCAATTTGCACTTTTTTTTTTTGTTGCGTTAAATGTCGCAGAATTGTTTTTTTTTTTTTTTTGTCATGCGCCACATTTTGAAGTTTTTATGAGCGCAACGGTCAAAGTTCAGCCTCCCAAATTATCAGACGGCGCGCGCTATTTTCTGGTTTCTTTTCTTCTTTTTTTTGTATTTTGTATTTTGTATTTTGTGGAAGGCGTTTTCGAAGCGTGGCTTGTAGACTGCCAATCGGATCGAACGGTATCTGCAATAGGCGGGCAGCCAATTAAACAATACAAAACAGCCAATTTTTTAAAGTAATTTAATTTAACAAATTTTGATATGGGTAAAGAAGAAGAAAACAAACTGATAAAAGTGGGTAAAAAAAAGTTAGGAATATAGGAATCAATACAACATATTGTATAAAAAATAACGATAAAATATGTTACTTATACATGAAAAGTATATTTAAACATTTAAACGAAGCTAACTAATATTTTATAAAAAAAAAAAATTTAAATTTTGTGGTGATTTTGCATGAACATATTTTCAACATATTTTGAATTTCATAAGTCGGTAAATAAATTTTAAATATTTCAATTTAAATTTAAAAAAAAGAAGTAAAATTTAAACAACTTAATTTTTGATTAATAATTTCTATGACATAGTGATCCATATATTTCTATATATATACAAACAAAATATTTATGAGAAAAGCTTCGCACAGAAAAGTGTGCATAGACAGACAGACAGACAGATTGACAGACGGACAGGCTGAAAAACAGACAAGCGAATCAGGCTATTAAATTTAGCTCAATTTTCGAATGTTGATTTTGCTGTTAAATGAATAAATGCATAAAATATCGAAAATCGTTAAGCAACTAAAAAAAAGAGAGTATTTGAAATTTGCGTATGCAATTTTGAAGCCGAGCCAAGGTTTTGAGCGAGTGACGCTTCCGCTGGCTCAAAGACAAATTGTCTAAATGACCCCGCTCATAAAAAAAAAAACAAAATGTTCAAAAAACAAAATAAATAAATACAAAAAAAATGCTAAAATGAAACTCGATGTTTCTTTAAGGCAACCTTCAAAAGAACATGAAACACGAACACGAACGTGCGATGCAGTTTTCCGCAATTTGAAGCGAGCAGCTGGAAAACAGAGCGAGAGAGAGAGAGATAGATAGATAGAGAGAGAAGCAGACAAAGATGCTGCAATTGAGCGAGAGAGAGAGGGAGAGAGAGAGAGAGAGAGGCAAAGCGCAGTTAGAGATGAGTCGTGCAAGTTTTGGGGCGTGGGTTGCAATGAGAGACAAACGAGAAGCGACAACAACAACAACAACAATAACAATAACAATAATAATGCAAACAAGCAGACGGCGGCAGGTGTGTGCCACAATTATTGACTGACTGAATGACTAAATGGCCGACTGACAGTCGGACAGACACACAGACATGACATTGCAATGCCGTTGCCGACAACGTCGCTGCGAAATGGATTTTTAATTTTTTTGTTTTGCTCAGCTACTTAAGAGAACAATAACAACAAATATGAATAAAAACTAATGTTAAATATGGAAAATTTTTCTTTATTATTACCTATGAATTTTTGTTTTTTGCTTTTTTTTTTTGTTTGTCGCAAAAATAGATAAACAAAACAATTAAGGCACGTGCACGGCCACGATGAATCTGAATCTGAATCTCAATCTCAATATGTATCTGTATCTGTATCTGAATTTGAGTTGCAGTTTTTTGGGGGTTGGCAACTGTGACAGGTCTGACAGGCAGACCGAACAACTTTATCAATTTTATCTGGAGAACATAACATAGCATCTAAGGCCATCCCGTCGGCCGTTTAGGGTAATCACTCCCGCTCTTAACTGATGGCAAACACGTTTCGGCGTTCAACAGTCCACGGGGAAATCTAGCAGCATCTTGGCGTTGTGCATAATTCATAAATGCGGCGGCGCTTTCCGGGGGTTGGTTTGCCAATCAACCCCAACGCGGATTGGCACGCCAGTGCCATATGCCGTTGCACGCGGCGTATGCGTAATTTAAGCACTGCACTAATTGAGTTGCAGACGCAGCAACGTTGCCACAGCAACAACAACAGCAACATCTGGGCGGCCATGGGGAATTATTAGGTTACAATTTGATGCGAGTCGCCTGACGATTATGACAGATGGCTGCTGCTGCTGCTGCTGCTGCTGCAGCTCTTGTTGCTGTTGCTGTTGTTGTTGCTGCTGCTGGAGTGGCAGCTTCTCAAGTGGTTGGCTGCGCTTTTGGCATGTGGCTCGACAGGCGCGGCACAGCGTCCACGTCTCCAACTTGAGCCTCAATTTCAGTTTCGGTTTTGCAGTCTCAGCCACATGTCATGATTGCTTTTTGTCGTGGGTGTGTGTGTGTGTGTGTGTGTGAGTCATGGTACGTGCTACTGTGCAAAAAAGTTATTAAATTTTTATACGGCATGTGCGCATTTTTGAGCAGCCTTTCAGCCGAGCCGAGCCGAGCCGAGCCGCTCCTTAATGGCTCTTAGCGTTTTA
>SCDT01000623.1:6152-66226 GCA_004143765.1 Drosophila melanica | reverse complement strand
TTTTTAATATTGTTAATATTTATATTGTTATTAAAATAAGCCCAGACTTTGGCTACGATAACAATTTGTGTTTCTTATAGTTGAAGTTGTCCCACTGTGCGCCGCTGAAGTCAAGTTCGCCATAAAACCCTCCAAGCTGCGCCTTGGCTCGCTCAGTTGGCTGCTGGCGCTTTGCCCAAGCGATCGTCGGTTCACTTAACGGCTTTGCCCATTGTAAAACACACGTCAAAATAATTATAATAATAACGGGTTTTCAACTGCACTTAAGATCAAATTTCGGTTTCGCCTTATGTGCCACAAGTGATCAACGGAAGTGTCGCGAAAACAAGAAGCAGCTAAATAAAATGAGATCAGAAGCATGAAAATGTTTGTGCAATAATTAATAAACTAAATCAAAATTGCCTAAGGGGAGATCTTTATAAAATAGTTTAAAGCTCAGCCTTGAAAGTGCGGGACAAAAGCTAAAGTTGAAATTAAGCAAAGCAAAGTTGTTTTTGGCCGGTTCAAAGCGGTTACAACTGGCCGACAGCAGCGACAACAACAGTAACAACAACAACAACAACAACAAGAACAACAGCTGTAAATCAGCATAATCTTAATTGTAGCCAAGTTAAAGAAAAATAAGAAGAAGAAGCGGAAGATTTTGTCAGCAGGCGCAACAACATTAACAACAGTTAACTGTTGCTTAAGCCCAGGTAAAGCCCAGCAAATTCTCAACGGTCCATTGCAGCAGCTGCGCAATCGCGTGACTCGTTTGCCCACTGTGCACACACTGTCCTACTGCAAGGGGGGTGTGGGAAGAGTATGTCAGCCACTTACAGCATAAAAGCCCAGTATAAAATATGTTAAGGGAACTTTTAAAGGTTAGCGTTAATTGGCTCTAAAAACCACTTGTGAATTACAAGTCATTTGAGTGTTGAATGAAAGGGGACCCTAACAAACATATATAATATTGGATCTCTAGATTAGGAAAAGGCAAGCTCAAAATAGGGTGTAAACACATGGAGTCTTACATCACCTAGAGTTAAGAATATTTTATAAGCTATCACAGATGAGACCTTAATACCTAAAATAAAGTTAATGTAGTTTTGTTATTTATGTGTTTAAAAGTTATATTTAATAGCATAATTAAATTAATAAGGTGTACCTAAAGTGCGGAAATGTTCATGAGGCATACGGTGGCACAACGGAACATTTAGAGTATTAAATTTAAAAAGAAAACATTAAAAATTAAACATAATTATAATAATACGTATGCTTATTATTTTTGAAATTTCACATGAAATGTGTCAAAGCGCATTTAATTGTGAATAGATTAAATATAAAAAAAATTTACATTTTACTGGACATAATGTAAACTAAAAATACAGCTATTCGCCTATGTTGGATATACTTTTTCAAATACCAACAACAACAGCAATTAAAAAATACACATAAATAAAGTATATTAGTATACATTTTGCAAATTACAAATCATAACATATGTTTTTATATACTGAACAAACTTAATTTTCCTCTCGGCTTCAAAAGCTTTGAAAATTTTTGGATATCAAGTTAAGTTCAGTTACCAGCAATAGATTGATTTCAATAGGACAAAAATAAAATATAAATAGATTTGTAATATATTGTTTATTTAGCTTTATAAATTCAAATATCAGAACAGAAAATCTGTGTGAATTTTCAATTTAAACAACCAAAGAAGAGTGTTGTTCTAATTTTCATTTATTTTGATGAGATGTTTTTTATTCGGTTTTTTTATTTTATTAAAATATATTTTTTTTAAAAATGCTAGCTTAGAGCTATAGTTTTTGAATGTACAAAAGTATTTAAGCCAAGTTTACTGAATTACCCAACCTAACTTCGGCATTCGAAGAGTATTTTCAAATGCTGTTTGTTTGTATTTCGTTTTCTAGTTTTTTCAATGTTTAGTTTTGCTTTTTTGTGTTTAGTTTTGCTTTTTTGTTTTTATCTGTTGATTGGTGACGTATACGCACTGTATACAACATGCTCATTAATATTTGCATTTGTGTGTTTTTGGGTCTTTTTCTGGCGACGTGCGTAACAAGCACGCCATGAAACACGTTTTTGCATACTAATACGATACTCCGGACATTGGGGTGTTATAAGACCCAACAATCGCTAGTTGAACTAGTTTACGGGCGAGCCAAATAAAAAATAAATGGATTAGCCAAATTTAAAGTAGAGTAAGAGTAATTAATTAAAAAAAAATTTTTATAAAATAAAAATCGTCACTTAATATCACAGTAAACATTTTATAATTTTCACTATGTTAACTTAATGTTAGCAAATGTATATTAAAAAAAATATATACTTATTATACATAAAAATAAAAAAGTAACGTATATATTTAAACAGAAAACAGAAATATGAAATGGCAAACTTGCTTAAAAATAATTTCAAATATATACCATACAGTTGCAAAATATTATAGATTGGAATAAAGTTAAACGGGTTAAGAACCTTAAATATATAATTGTATACTTACTTTTTTGATATTAATCCTCGCTGCATCCGTTTCAAGAGTTGCCTGAACAACTTTCAACTGTTAGACCTGAAACTAGTTAAAACCGCTCTTAACTGATTGCTGATGCCAAAAACTGACGTCAGTTTTTAGAAACCTTCTGAAGCATGGTACTTTACCCAGTGAAAACCCACATAATTTAACATAATTTTTTTTTTTTTCGAGTAGTTGACTCATCTGAAGCTGAAGTTTGTTTAATGTGGTTTTGTCTGCTGATTCTTCTGCTCATTATACAAAACAATTTTAAACAGAATCCAAAACCTGTTTTTTTTTTTTGTCATACTACCAAAACATGTGGTTGTTGGTACAATTTTTGTTTTGTTTTTTTTTTTTTGTCTTTTTTTTTATATATATCTTTTGAAATTTATTTATGTGCATGCCTTGTTGAATTTGTATTGTTAACTTCTTCAATTTGGCTGGTAAAATTATTATATACAAATTATTTGGCAATTTTTGCCTTCACCCTAATCTACATATAATAATATAGCCATACAGCTGACAACTTTAATGTGAGAAATATTTTTGATGTTTTCTTTCAAAGCAAGTTTTCAATTCTCCTTTTGATTAATATACCATAATATATTTGATAGTAAGCGTTAAGAAACAGCATACAATTATGTACAAAATACGTATAATAATGCTTTATGTACTTGAAGCGTAAAATGTGCTGACTCTCGTAATCAGTTTTGAGTTTTTTAGTTTGATTACTCTATGTGATTCTTCTATTTTGGAACTATTTTGGAACTTAAGGGAAACTAACAAACGAAGTTTAAGATGTCGCTTTTTTCAAGTATTTTTAATTAAGTGTCAATAAATAAGATTAGTTAAAATATCAATATTAATTTCAATAGATATTCAATTTTCCAATTGGGCGAGGGTCTCCGATCGGGGCAATAACCGTACGGAATATATTGTAGCACTTTATTAATTTTGAGAAACTGCAAAAAAAAAAACACGCTTTGATTGGTTTTTATACCATAAAATTGTTAACCGACACCAAATATCATTATTATTAGCTTAACATATTTCACTTTTTGGTTTTCGTTTTATAAACGACTAATAAATTAAACGACGTGTAAATTGTTTAAGCAAATAAACAAGGGGTTTTTTTTTGCTTTCATTAGATCAACAAAATTGCAACTCTCGGCTCGTTGGGGATCGTTATCTCTATCAAAGTGCTAGTATCTGCCGGATAAGCGATTGTTTGCGTGTCGCAAATATAGCAATTTCGTTAAAACACACATTTTGTTGACACCGCATACTTGAGCGCATTTTAATGGGTCACTAATTTGTGTGTACTCTGATTTTTATTGCGCCTTTTGCAGACATCTTATCGGAATATTAGTCAAGTGCATTTTGTACATTTTTATGGAAGCTATTAATTTAATGAATTGCCCAGGTAAACTAATTCCGAGAGCGGCGTTGTTATTTTAAGTCCATCGCTTTTGATTAAATTTATAAAGGCAATTTTTAAAATAATTTAATATAGTATTTTTGTTGATGTACGGTATTGGCAATAGCTTTTGTCTACTTTAACATAACCAATAACAAATATGCAAGCTTTTTAAATACGGGGAAAAATAAATGAATATTTAATAAAATAAGTGAATAATGATATATGAATATTTATTTTTTAGTTAAATCAATTTTTGTAAATCAAATTGTTATTGCTTTAAATATTTTTATTACCATAATAAACTCTCCAAATATCCTTTACCTGTTGCTAAGTTTTGTCTGTTACTAATTCATAAAAATATATATTATATATTTTATTTGAGCATTTTAATCTGTTTATCAACACAATTTTTATGAAGTTTTTTAGTGACTTGCAAATACAAAGTTGTGTTTAGGGTGATTCCGCCCTTTATCTCAATCTTATCGTTCGTTATCTAGTGTGTCTAGGCGACATCATCTAAATATAATATACCCTGCATGCATCTATTACTTAGGTGTTAATCCGCTCAAAAGAAACTTAATAAATAAGGCGAACACATAAACAGGTGGAAAAAATTCTTTACTCTTTTTATCAAAAATTATTTATCTTATCAGTTGCAATCGACGAATTGTGCACGACTTATTCGAATTTACTCTTTTAAAAAAAAAAATTAAAGTGTAGCCAGCTTATGTTTTTATTTGTTTTCTGATTGCTATAAAACTGTAAATCGAAATTTATTGATGCCAAAAAAAAATGTAATACATTTTTTTAATAGTCTCCAGACAGATTAATAGAATTGACCATTGATGTTCTTTGTTCAATATATAAATATATAATGTAATATACATCTGTTAATGTGAAGTAAGCCCATCTTAATCTAATCTTAAAATATGTAAATTTTTAAATTTTTGTCATTGGTTCGCTTCCGGATTTGAACCTTTGTGCCATGCTAAATTTACGTTAAATATATTCACAACTATCTGCCTTTCTGTTACACTTATATGATGTCATTCGAATAAAACTGTTCATTATTGCAAAGTGTTTGTACACAGCTAACAGGGTATTGCGCTGTCGGTTCCAGTCGACCGCAGCAGTCCTACCTGTTATCTTTAAGCTCTCGGTTGTTCTTGTTTTATCTGATTGTCAGTTTTATAGCGCGAGTCTGTTATGATCACAATTCCGCAGAAAATCTACCAAAATAACAGGCAGTGTTAATTGTCAGGCCGCAGCTAATAGAACGAGTTTTCTCGCCCTCAAATTATTCGCAGAGTTCGGGATGAAAGCGATGCAACAGAATCCGGCGTTTGTGGGCGACGATGGACAGAGCACCACCAGCACCCTGCCCATGTCGGTAAGTGGCCATAATCTATGGCAGAAATCGATGACCACCCAAACTATAATCGCTTGCCGCACACACAGTCGCTGGCTGCGGAGAGGGAGACGCAAGCGGAGGTCGAGCAGCAGGTGGGCAAGGCGGCGCAGGGAAGCGGTGAACGGGACACTTGGGGCAAGGGCATCGAGTTCCTCATGTCCTGCATTGCCATGTCCGTTGGCCTGGGCAACGTTTGGCGTTTCCCCTTCACAGCGCTGGACAATGGCGGCGGCGCATTTCTCATACCCTATCTCATTGTCCTGTTCCTAATTGGCAAACCGATTTACTATTTGGAAATGGTAATTGGCCAGTTTTCCAGTCGCGGTTCCGTAAAGGTCTTCGATTTGTGCCCGGCCATGAAAGGTAAGCGATATGTTTTTTTTTTTGTGTATTTTGTGAGTTAACTTTGGTCAAAGTCGAAGTTTCTATGCACTTGCAGACAGTTAAGAAAATTCTAAAAGAATATGCTTCGGGTAAACGTTGAGTAAAACTTATAGACATACGCAAATGCTAAATTCTTGGTTATATTCATTTTTAGTTCTTTAGACATGTTTTAAGATGCATTACACAAAGAATAACAGCTTTTCATGATTAAGGTATTTTTTGAGCCTTAATAATTAGGGCAATTTCGTAAATAAAATACAAATTTATATTTAGAAAATTTTAAATAATACAGAACTTTCTTTCAGTTTTAGAGTTTTGCATATTGTAATAATTTTAAAACTTACTTTATTTACAAAATAAATAAAATTTTTACCAAGTTTACCAACTGCAAATGCATAAAAACACCCTCTATGATTATAATACACTGGAATAGTTGTGCATTTTAGTAGAAAAAAAAAAGAGTATTAACAACAATGTTTTATTTTTACTTGAGTTGCCGAATATTGAAGACCCTGCAAACAGTTAGAAAAATCTGATGCAGTTTTTCTTTAAAAACAGCTTCCAAATGATCTGCTAAAATTTCTAAAAAAACAATAATTTTTTTTTACAAAAACTAAATTTTAAAACAATTTAACTTTTGTGCAGCTATATGATATAGTGATCATTTGTAGGAAAAATAGATACCAGATATATAATGTAAACGATATTATTTTTAAATATTGTTGATTATATTTTGTCAATTTGTTAAAAGTATACTAGTGTATAGTATATAGTAGCTAAAATCTTAAAAAATATGAAAAAGTTTTGAAAGAAATGTAGCTTATTGTTATTTAAAAAAAATTTTTTGTAAATATTTGCCAGACAACAACTTTATAACTAAGAGAACAGTTTACATAGAAACAGACATATATAGAAACAGATTGAATCTTATAAGGAATATATAATATTATTGTTGTAAGAAAATATGTTTCTATTAAAAACCAAGAGATTGCACAACTATTCAGAAATCTTCTATCCAACTGTTCATTCACACCCACTCACATCTCATTCATAACGTATTCATGCGGCTGTCAACGTAACCGAATTCTCCAGGCGTTGGCATTGGACAGGTGATCTCGATATCGCTGGTCACAACGTACTACGTAGGAATCATGGGCATTACGTTAACTTATTTTTACGATTCGTTTCGTACGCCGCTGCCCTGGTCCGAGTGTCGTTCCGAATGGGGATCGCTGTGTGTGGCCTCCAGTCAGAGCAGTACGAATACCAGTATCATTCCCAGATCCAGTTCCGGTTCCAGCTTAAATACGTTTGGGCCGCAGCTGGAGCCGCTGCAACAGCCCGTCGCCTCCGCCGAGCTGTACTTTCTGTAAGTGCCTTTTGTTCAACTAGTTGTTAGAAATGGTGCTGTTCTTCTTGTTCTTGTAATTGCTATTGATGTTGTTGGTGGTAATCTGGGTAACATACAGACGGTAGAATTCAAGTTTATGGCCGTTCAACGCTCGTTTTATTGGCATGCGAACGTTAATTGAATGAGCCCCGCAACGAATCTCTGCAGCCCCCTTTTGGCGCCTAAATTGACAACAATTAATCATTGAGGTTAGGATGCTGCAATAGAACCGAGGCGATTGCAACATCCAAACGATATGCGGCACGTTTTAAGGTCAGTTCAATTAAGACGGAAGACAATCTCGGCCCCCTCACAAATACATGATGTATAAAAATAAATATATCACAGGCATAGCAATAAATGACATAACAAGATTAGAGGTGTCTACGCACAATAAATATATTTGAATTTTTTAATATTTAAGGAATAATTTCCTATTTTCGATTCAATATATATAAAATACGAAAATAATTGTGTTAGGCTCGTTTCACGTTTGAAACCACTATCTCTCTCCATAATTCTAAGAAATTATTAGTATAAATATTAGTTAAAAATTCTTATTGATGAGCTAAGACTATGTAAACTTTTGGGCCTAAAAGATTCCAAAATAAAACCACTTATTATTTATATATATATATATATTTTTTTTTTTGTTAAAATATGGATTGGTTTGGGTTCCGGCTTAACTTCTTTATCTTGTTTTTTTTTTAATGTTTCCTACCCAATTTTAATCAGTTCGGCCACTGAACTGGTTTAATTCAAAATCTATTCGCAGTCTTCATATATATTTTTAAATTTTATGTGATAATATTGTATATTGTAATTGAATTGTAATTTTAATACTTCAGAGCACCTTTTTTTAGGCACACTCTGGTATATATATAGCCGAATGCATGACTTTATAATTTAGACTTAAGATATGTCCTCTTTTTGGTTTTGTTCCTTACACAACTAATCTTTCATGACATCATGGTTCATAACTAACTTATAATACCTATTTAATTCCTATAAATTGGCTACTAACTTATCAGTGAATAACTCTTCCTCCCCCTTCCCACTGGTCTTTGGCTGTCAACCGCATCAAGGTGTTGGCGTTGGCCAGGCATTCCAGGTGTTCATGTTGAGCACTTACTACGCCTCACTGGTGGCCATCTTTTGTCGCTATTTCGTCGATTCGTTCCACAGTCCGTTGCCCTGGGCGACGTGTCGCACGGAATGGGGTGAAAACTGTATCGACTCAGCGCCCAAAGATTCGACGGAGGAACGAAACTTGATGTCACTAAACGATTCTGATCGTATAAAATCTAGCTCGGAGCTCTACTATGTGTAAGTGCTAGTGGGTCACTCAGACAAAACTGGCAGTGTATTTTTAAATTTAACTGAGTGCGAAATAAATTTTCAGATTTATTGTTTGTAAATAAATTTTTTGAAAAAATAAGTTATGAAATATTCTTCATTTTAAAATTTTCAGTTTTATACTTTCATTTTTATTTTATTCTAAATTGTTTTGAATCAAAAATGTTTGCTTAATAATTCCTTTAGAAATATTTTTAAAACAAAATTTTTTCATTTTATTCTATACTCAGTTTACAATTTTGTGCAGATATGAAAATCAATGCTTGAATTAAGTAAAAGGCATTTGTATACTTTAAAGCTTAGTTCCAAATTTGTTTAATTATTATCTTAAAATCATTTTTGACCTTACAACTTTTTACATTTTAAAAATACACGAATGTTTCCAAATTCTGTGTGGCTAGGATCTTGACTAAGTTTCTAATTGAAAAACAATTTTAGTTTTTTCTCTGAGTGTTGGGTAGAATTAAGCTGATTTAACATTAACTATTTGTGGGTTGGTTGTAACAGGTGTTGGCCTTATACTGTTAGCTCTACCTAACACATTGTGTTCCTCTAATTGTATTGTTGTATTGTTGTATTGTTAGCAAGGAGGTGCTGCGCGAGAAGGACCAGATTGCGGATGGCATTGGACTGCCCAATTGGGAGCTGGTCATCGGTTTGTTGATGTCCTGGATGTGCGTCTTTCTGATCATCCGTCGCGGCGTGAAGAGCTCGGGCAAGGCGTCCTATTTCCTGGCCCTGTTTCCATATGTTATAATGGGCGTGCTGCTCGTGCGCGCTGTCACTTTACCGGGCGCTGTGGATGGCATTTACTATTTCATTAAACCCAATTGGGGCAAGATCCTGGATCCGAAGGTTTGGTATGCGGCCGTGACGCAATGCTTCTACTCGCTATCCGTTTGCTTTGGCAACATCATCATGTACTCGTCGTTCAACAAGTTCGGTCACAATGTGCACCGCGATGCGACCATTGTGACTGCCTTGGATACGGCCACCTCCCTCCTGGCGGGCTTCACCATCTTTGGCATCTTGGGACATTTGGCCCACGAGATCGGCACGAATGATATTGGCAGCGTGGTCAAAAATGGCGCCGGCTTAGCTTTCATTTCGTACCCGGATGCGATTGCCAAGTTTAAACAGCTGCCGCAGATCTTCTCGGTGCTGTTCTTCCTCATGCTGTTCGTCCTGGGCATTGGCTCGAATATAGCGATGACCTCCTGCACGGTGACTGCGATCCGTGATCGCTTTCCCAATTTCAAGCAGTGGCAATGCTCGCTGCTCATCGCAGTCGTCAGCTTCATCATCGGCCTGATATACATTACTCCGGTAAGGATGTAGAATTTAATCTGAATTTCCTTAAGAGATCATCTCTCTCCAAATGCTGTTGTTCGTCCGTCTGTCTGTCTGTCCGTATCAACGTAATTATCTTCGATGTGAGTAAAGCTGAAGTCTTTTAACTTGGAATATATTCTGATTTATTAGGTTAAAGTGCGCCCCACTGGGGGCGTGGCAAATATTTCTAATGTTTATATATTCCCTATTTTTAAAGCTAAATGCATCAATTGTTTGCATACAGATTACTGGTGATGTGTTTGAAAAATCGCTCCAAATTTTGTTGAATTCGACTTTTGGGGGCGTGGCAAATAGATTTAAGGTGTACATATAACTCCCTCATTTTTAAAGCTTAATACATAAAATATTTGCACACGGATCACTAAACCCCTCCTTTAACTTTAAAAAAATTTTTTTTTGATACGCCCACTGAGTCGGGTCAAATCGATTTATTTTATGTGTGCTTCTCAGTTTTAAAGCAGTCTCATTTTAGGACGGGCAAGTTACAAATCTCAAAAACTACCAAAGTTTTAAAGTCTAGAGTCACGATAATTGACAGAATTTATAAAATAAATTAGATAAATAATATGTTTTTGTTTATAGGGCGGTCAATATATGCTAACTTTGGTTGACTTCTTTGGCGCTTCGATGATTGCCCTGGTTCTGGGCATTGCGGAGCTTTATACGATTGGCTGGATCTATGGCACGGATCGGCTGTGCAAAGACATTGAGTTCATGCTGGGCCGCAAGGTGGGACTCTATTGGCGCCTCTGTTGGGGCATATTCACGCCCCTCATTATGACCATCATTCTGATCTACTTTTATGCGACCTACGAGCCGCTCATCTACAACAAACAACCCTTTCCCGCCTGGGCCTATGGTAAGTCGCTAACTTCTTACCCTCCAAAGAAAAATGTAAATCAAAAGCAACTCTTTTTTCCGTCAGGCATTGGCTGGGCGATCACGGCCTTTGGGGTCATGCAGCTGCCCATTTGGATGCTGGTTGCCATTATTCGAGAGCCCGGCAATACGCTGGGCGAGAAGATACGCGGCGCCTTCCGGCCCAAAAAGAATTGGGGTCCCTGCGATCCGCTGCTTCGGGAGCAGTATAACAAGAAAATCCAACACGAGCTGACACCGAAACGTGGCCATGGCTTTTGGGCCAGCATTAAGCAGAATATCTTGGGTTAACTGTGAGATCTCGAGTTGTGTGTAAATAATTTAAAAAGTATTTCAGTTAATATCCTATAAGTGTGCCAATAAAATGTAACGAATTTATATATTCTACGATTTGTTTATTTCAGAGTTTGGAGGAATTAATTTCTGAATAGTTTCTCGATATTTAGATATATCGAGCTGAAAAGACAGTTCACAGACCATAATCGCTTTTAATTTTAATTTTTTTAAAGGTACTTAGAATTATGTTGGGTATATATAGAGTATATTCACATGCACACATAAAAAAAAAGAATAAGCCAATAAAATACCTTTTGAATTTGATTTCCTCAGATTGCCATCCATTATTTCTTTATCATAGCCACCCATTGTTAGCTCTTATCAGCTCGCTTAGATTTTGGCTTTATTTCCCACTCCACGGAACACTCGGCGAACATTTTTCCACTCTTGGCTCCTGGCCACAAATTGACCATCAGATTGACAATTTGGAATTCGGTAAAATCTACAATTTGAACACCGCCCTGTTCAAGAGAAATGTTGTGTACTTTATCTCCGTTACGTTTTCCAACTCAAACAAAGACTGTGGAAAGCCGAAATACTTTGCAGTGGGCGACGCCATCTTAGAGATAATTGCTTTGATAAGAACGCGCCGGAGCAGGAGCCGGCCATGGACACGGACCCAAACTGGGTCCCGGTGAACGTTTTTTTTTAAGGTTTTTTTTTGTGTTTTATAAATGTCGCCAAATATTTACATGTCGCGGCATTGTAAAGTGACCCAACTTTTTTTTCTCCCTTGGTATATTTTTTATTTCACTTTTCTTTTGTTTTTGTTGAATGCCTCTATGCCCGCATTTGGCTTGCGGCTTGACTTTTTCCGACTGTCCGGCTTCCTGGCCGACACCGCCGCCGCCGCCGCCGCGAACTGGGCCGTAGCCGGGACTCCGGCTGCAAAACCGCATAAAAGTCATTGTCACAGCAAATGGATTAATTTTCGCGGCACGTTGTCATATATATGCCGTCTCTGTCGCACTTATGCGGCCAACACGCTCGCTCGCCATTTTTATAAAGAAATTAAAAAGGTCGGCCTGTAGTTGCCAGTGGGTGGTTGTCGGGGGGGCGTGGCGGGCGTTTACCGCAACAATAATTACGTTTTGGCCGGTTTTGGAAGCTGCACGGAAGTGTATAATGTTGCTAAGTAGTTGCGGTTAAATCTTGTTGTTGTTGTTCTTGTTTTTGTTGTTGTTGTTGTTTACGTTGTGCCACATTTTTGTTTGTATATTGTTGTTTTTTTCTCTGTTGTTATTATCATGAAAGGCAACAGGAGGTTTATTTCATGTTATAAATGCAGCATAATTAAGTTTTGTGGCTGCGAAAGTCAAAAGAAAAGAAAGGAAAATGACGCTTACGCTTTTCCTTTTCATTATGTTTCTTGTTTATAGAAAGTTAGATAAAACATATTTGCTTTGTTTTGTATCTTCTGCGCATAAAATTAGCACTTGCATATAAAATACAAATTATTATTAACTTGCAGAGCAAACGAAAATAATTAATTTGGGTTAGCAAAAATTGTTGTTATTCACGATTTGACATTAGAATTCGTCTTATATTCTATTTCAATGAAACCAAGTTTAAGCTTAAACCTAATAATATTAATAATAATAATCATAATAATACAAATTTTTATTTCAAATATGGATTTTCAAATTTTCTAAAGTTATCTTATTTATATTGTCTCTAATATGGAAAATATTTTCAGATTTTATTTTAAATTTTTCTATTAGTTTTGCTTGGTTTACAACCCGCCCGCAGATTTTATTTCTATATAAAATGTATGTTTATGCTACTAAGCTTGTTAGTAAATTATTTAGTATACTTTTTGGGAGGGCCAAAGCAACATTTTAAAATTATGCCACCCAACAATGACAGCCATAGGCTAATTACGTATTTGTCTGTAAAGTTGACAGTTCAATCCAAAATGTACTTAGAATTGTGTAAGAATCCACGAGGCGAGCTTATTCATTAGAAGCGATGAGAATCTTTGACTGAAGAGGAAAAGAAAATCCTTTCAACTACGCAGCCAATGCAATTAGCTAAGTCATTCGGTCAGAGCGCTGGTTTTCAAGCTTTCAATTTCAACGATTGTCGAAGATGTTTCTACACCATTCTTTTTTTTTGTTGCCGTGTGTTGCCAATCAGCACAAAGTCCGGCAAACACACGCACACACATATGTAAAGGAATAGGTGTGCGGGTACTCGTATGAGTACACTCATGCAGGCAGAACAAATCCAAATAAAATTCTATTTAACTAAAAGCTAAAAAGCGCGCCAGCATACAGAATGAATGCTCAATGCTCTCTCGCTTTATTCCATTCAGCTCGCTTTCATTCTGTCTTCTTTTCTGTCTCTCGCAGTTTGCGTTTCTTCTTTGCACTTTAGCACCCACGCACGCATTTGTCTTGCAACAGCAGCGCGAACTAAAACAAAATGTATAAGGCGAATAAAAAAGAAAATGTGCACAAAGCAAAGGCTACGCAAAAAACTACAATTGAGATGACAGCGCAGCACGAACTATCGCTAGCGATACAAAAAAAAAACTATCGCCAAGTACATTAAGCATATATATTATTTTTTATAACAAAAAAATCTATAAATCATTAAAAATATATGAAATAAACCAATAATAAAATAAAATTTAATTTAAATAAAAAATATGTGTGTAAACGTTCAATTTGATGATAATTAATTTCTATGCTCTGCACGATCACGTTGCAATCACGATTTCCTACAAAGCAAGTAGGCTTAAAGCATGAGTGCTAGCTTAGAGATGCCCTGTAATGAGAAATAAATATATTATCTTAATAAAAATAACTTCGAACAAATTTTTAATTTAAACTTATTTAAAATTTTATTACATTATGTAACCCATTTAAATATAAAAGTTCGGAAATATGTCTGCGTTAAATTCATTAAACAAAATGCTGAATTTGAAAGTAAACATTTATAGTGATCGAAGACGTCGATCTATAATACCTTCTATTCTTCAACTTCTTTCTACAAGGTATAAAATCATTGCAGCTAAAAGCAAAACCAGCATGAAATGGAAGGCACAAAATTTTGGGGATTTGCAAGAAAAGTTGCGCGCTCATGCGAAGAGCCGCAAATGTGTGCAGAGTGGTACAGATGTCGGCTGGTAGATGGGGTCTATGTGTGCTTTTTAGACTTCAGTTTCTTCAATGTTTTCGCTTCTACTTTTTTCTGGCTCAACTCCATTTTAGTGTGTGCCAGGCATTCGCATACACACAAACACACTCGTTACTTGATGTAATTTAGTGCGGGGGCGGTGGTGGGCGTGTACGCGAATTTGTTGCCAAATGCCAGATGCTGAGAAGAGCTGATAGGTGGCGCCACTGTGCACGTGCATGTTCTCTGTCCATTCTTCTCAATGTGCGCGACTAAATGTACGTATGCATGTGTGTGTTTGCTTTGTGGCTGGCATATGGCGCTCGTACGTGTGTGTGTGTGTGTGTCCATGAGGTGAGCAAAAAATTAAGTAATTGAATTTTCATCGTGTTATCAGTGATTGAGTAGCGTTATTAAAAGTATTAGCTTAGGAAATGTCAATTGCGATTAACGTTTTATACATTATAAAAACCTTACTTACACTAATTATTAAAACTCGTCCGGTGCAAAGGCTTTGTAAATAACTACAAAATCGTAATATTCAAATTAGCAAACAATTTGCGACAGCTTGTCGCTAATTAGCCGCTCGTCAAAGGAAGCGCGCCTCATCGATGCGTAACCTTTGCCCCGTTCCTTTGGTAACTTTTGCCCTTTCCGCCCAACACGCGTCAATTAGCACAGCCAACGCGCCGAAAACAATTAAAAAAGGTGATGCCAACAAATCTGACAAACATTGCCTTAGCAAATCCTTTCAAGATGCGCCCAAGTCAAACAAGCAGTTTCCATGGAACTATGGTGGGGGCGCGGGTATGGCGAAGTTCTCAGTGCTTCTCTCTGTGCAGTGAGCATGTTGAAAGTCTCACGTCTTCTGTGTGAGTACTGAACAGATTGAAATTCCCATTGCTTCTGATGCTGGTAGCGGTGTTTGTAACGGTTGCTGCGGATATACACATACATGTGGGGATTAGTTTATTTTAAATAATATTATACTTTATATTTAGATAAGCAAACTTAGTGATACGTTTGAGCTAATTGGAATTTGACCGTCTGTCAGTGCTCCTCAACACATTCGTCGTTGCCGTCGTCGTAGCTAAAATAGCAGCGGCACGTCTTGCTACTTGCGCGTCGTTTCTTCAACTTCTTCTCTTCTTCGTATCGATGTTTCTCGATCGCTGTTGACTATCGTTGTTGTTATTATCGCTGTTGTCTAGGGATGATGCCTTAAAGCTATCGTGTAAGGCTGGTATGCATATTCACACCCACATACATATGTAAATACATATGTAAATAGATTGTGTGGAGTTAAAAAAAACTAATTAATAGTGGTCACGTATAGTAACTGAAGCTGCCTATGTGTACATACATATGTAAAATAAACGGGAATAGAGCTGTAGAATATAGTTCTAAACAAGTTTAATTGAACGTTTTGCTTCTTTGACGCGATCATCGTATAAAATTATTGGTAAGTCCACAACTGTTGTTCAATAGTTAGTTAACAATAAATAATTGCAAAATAAAATTTGGTTGATTTATATACTCTCTCTCTCTCTCGCTCTCTCTCTCGCTCTCTCTCTCTCTCTCTCTCTCTCCCTTACTCTCAACTGTCAATCTTTATAGTGCATTGCTGGGCTTTGTTTTCATCACGATTGAAGGAGCCAAGTAACGGAGCAGTTCTTAATCGTGGGTTAAGGGTACACTCGTTTTTTTTTTCCTTCAGAAATTATTCTCAGTGGAAAAGTTATAACAATTGTAGGAAAACTTCGGTTTATCAAATCTAATTTTAATTTATGTATAAACATACAGTTTATGTGCAGTGGACTACATTAATATTCGGTTTTTTTTCACAACCTTAAACGCGAATAAAATGTAGTCGGTATGTATAATTGTAGAAAATTCGGTGCAGAGACATTATCACGATCTAAGAAAGAAGTTCTGAGTAACAAACTGGAAAAACGCGAAATATAATTGAAGTAAATATCCATTATTAGACTGAAGGGGAAAAACTAAACCATTTTTCCTCTGAACTGGAGTAAACAAGTATCTCTCCCGCAATCCTTTGCGCTCTGCTGTCTGACCTTCTGTAGGTCGGCTGCTCTACGCTAGAAACTATCAATGAGGAACCGCAGCGCCTGCAGCGTTTTCAAGACCAAGTGGCTGCAAAAGGAGCTGCCAATTTTTTCCGGCTTGTTTGACAATTGTTGCGGTATACCAGCTACAGCTGAAAAACATGGCCGACATTTTAGCCATTCGTGCGCGCAACTGCAGCGAAAGTCAGCGGAAGCAAAGGCACGTGACCATGACAACGATGCCGCCAAACAGGCGCTCGGCTGCAACGCAGAGCGACGCTAATGTCGTGATAGTTGTTATGGCTGTTGTTGGTCTCACAGAGTCATGCAATACTTCTTCTTCTCTTCTGCTCCTGCTTCTGCTACTTATTGCAGTGGTTGTCATACCCTGTACACGTTATATAAAATATATTCTTGGCCAAGCTAGTCACAAAAAGCAAAACAAACTATTTTATCAAGAAAGATAAATGTTGCTTACGCTTTTCCTTTTCATACTGTTTCATCTTTGTAAATCAAATGAATTCCTGATAAATTTAGCGGATGTAAAAAAGCAATTTTTATTTACTTGGAAATAATTTTAATAAAAATAATATAATTTTAATTTTTCTTTATTAACAAAAAAGTGCTGCGACAAAAGTTGTACTGCTTGAACAATAGGTTATATACATGTGACTTGAATACAGGGTATATCCTTGTACAAAGCCCATTTGCTATTGTTGGATTGGTGCGTGCAGTTCACAAGTTTTCAAGTTTTTCTAGTGACGCCCTGTACCCTCTGGGTGCTCACCCCTTCGCGTTTCAGCACATAACAACCCGAAAAGTGTTACACTTAAATTTGTTAAACAGTCACTGGGAGACCGACGATAACGATCAGCCTTTGTAAACTGTTCAGAATAGAGCCCCTGACTGTGGCTTAACCGTGAATTTAGAATTTTGTTAAAAACAAACATTAGCAAAATTAACTTGGTATCTAGTACCATCTAGCTTAAAGAAACCATAAAAATATTTCAAATTTTTAACTTGTTTCATTAATGTGTTTTATAAGTTTGGCGGATAAATGAAAAATTAAGTATTAGTTACTGAAATTTTTTAAATCGATTCCCATTCTTATCACCTAATTTCGAATACCATGAAGGTATTCAGTGCTAAGCTATTCTGTTCAAATAAAATTGTTTATCCGTTTGTATATTAAGGAGCTTTCAAGCATTTCACATGCTTGAATGATAATTGCAGCAATCTAATGGATGATGATCAAGCGAGAAAAATATATGGAAAATGTATATTAATGTAAGCAAAATGCTTTGTGAGGCGTTTTCTTAAGTTTATGTTTTTTTTTCCTAGCTTGTCAGCTGTCGCAGCCATTGCGATTTACTGTTATTGCGGCTATGAGAAGCAGCAGGTGTGCCAATCCATAGTATGGATGCGAGACCGTTAGCTATTCACTTGCCTAATGCGACACACACGCACACTCGTGTGCTTGTGTGTGTGCGTATAAAACTCAATTCAAAAATACTTAACAAACATTTATTTGAATTTTCTTATTTTATTTTTTTTATATATAAATTCATTTTTTTTTTAGTATTTTCTTCTTGCATGTGGCAAAGCTTCCAACTGCTTCTTTGTTGTTGTAATAAAAATGCAAATAAGTTGGATGGGTTGCGATGTCGAAGGCGTATGCAAAGTGCCAAAAGCGAGCAGAATTTCCCTCTGTCTCTCTCTTTCCCTCTTTCTCGCTGTGTCTATGTAAGAGCAGCAGCTATACACACATCCACATAATTTTAATGCCAACTCAATTTAATGGTTCATTTCATATGAAAATTGTAAAAAGTCATTGCTGGCCGAAAGAGTAAAATATCAAAAAAGAAAAAAAAATTGAAAACACCATATGAAATTGGTATTGTTAGCAGTGATCAGGGCAAAGATACTCTGCCCAAAGTTTCCTCCAAAATTATTTGTGTATGCCTGAGCTATGAAAGACAAAATTAATGAGATCGTAATTATAACAAGTTGTTGTTAGTCGTCATCGATTTATGCAAAAAATAAAAGAGAAACCTTCTGAGAAATAAATATTATCACATCAGTTTTAAATCCATACATGATGTATATCAAGTCATGTACAGGGTATGAGAAGAGTGTGGAAAACCCTTTCGAAATATTCTTCCCTTTTGCCACTTGGTATTTTGTCATGCGTGGTTTTTTCTTAGGGCTTTTTCGAATGGGTTGAAGGGGTATTGGTTGGTTTGCAGTGGTCCATTGTGTTGATGCAGCTGCGGGTAACAAAAAGAATTTTTCATACACTACTCCCTCGCTACAAGTACATATAAATGTATATAGAAATATCGCAATATATATATTGCGTACACACACACACGACGCATTAAATATGCGAAACATGCATTTGCATTTTGATATCACAGAGCTGAAAGCGAAGCAAAATGCTCGCATATCTACAACTCCCTCATTCTGCGTATTCTCCGCGTATTGTAATAGAAAAATCATAAATAGCAAGCATTTAAATGTGAATTTTCCTTTAGCTACCCAACTTGTTCAATAGAATTTCTGATTTCCTTTTGCAGTTATTCGATTTCCACATCATATTGAATTACTGTAGTTATGGCAACTAATGCTTTATTTCGTGCCAAAGAATGTGCTTGGTGCTGTAAACGGAAGTGGTTCAATTAATGGTGAATTTTCTGGTATATTCAGTATTTATTTGACAAATACTTATAATATGAGATATTCATTCTATTGAGCTTAATATATATATAATATATTAATATATATAGAGGCAAATTAGTAAACAAAATTGCTTATATTTATTCTAATATACATTTTTATTTATATAATTTTGTAGTCCATATTTTTGGATGTTTTTTTTAAAGATTATCTTAACAATTTTGGTTAGTGTATTTTATGATTGCGAATATTCAATAGCCGCTCAGAATAATTTGTTTTATTTTTTTTTTTACATTTTTTCTACGTTTGTTGGGCAATTTGAATACGTTGTATGTGTTTTTCCAGCGGCTTCGTCGTGTGAAAATTTTCAATTTGAGGCAGCCATAAAACCTCTCTAAATTCTGTGCAATTCATAAGCTTGCAGCGAGCCCAACATTTTCATTTGTTTTTATAAACTCTTCAGCTCGGAGCTTGAAGGGTTTGGGTGCTGCCTGTTCCATTTGTGGTCATTGCTGGGCATTCTGGGCAACTTGTAAATGCCGAATGGATGTCTGTGAACCGCAGACTAGTGGAACTATCGAAATGTAGTAAAGTTTTCTATAGCAGTTATGGTTAGAAATGGGACTCGAACTAATCTTCATTCAGTTATGTCCACGGAGGGGATTTGTTCAGAAGAGTTCCAGCAAATCCATTTGCCTTTATGGTCTTCAAAAAGGTTTATCTAACCTGTTTGGCAACTCCCTAGAAAGCTTTCTATATTCCATAAAAAGCTGCACGTGTTTTGCTCTACACATTTGTCGTTTTCCTTTCTTTTTTCTTTCTACACTTGCCAAATTGAATTCGCGTTTTATTTCTTTTGGACCAACTAGCGGAAATTCCGTTGGCGCTTTTTACCTATTTCTTGTTTTTTTTTTTTTATGTGTGTGTTTTGAACAGATTTTGCAGCTGCTTTGCATTGGATGGGTTGCTCGGTCGGGAGCTTAAACTTTAAATGTCCTGTAAGTAGGCAATGCGCCGAAAATATGCGGCACGCTAATGGATTTTGGGCTAATGGAAGCGTCGACCTTTAAAATGTAAATAAATGTTTTTTTCTTCGTTTACTTCTTTTTTTCTCCTGTTGTTTTTTAATGTTTTTATTTCGGGCTTTCGGTCGCGGCTCACCTTGTGCTTAACCCCTTGGTGCCTACGGGGAACGGCTGCGTTGCCGCTTTTAATGCCGCGTAAATTTTGCAGGATAATCCAATAAAGAGATTTTCGCTGCGGCTGCCGTTGACGGTGCCCGTTGGCAAAAGCGTTGCTAAAAAATTTCCCAGGGACAACGAGCCAACAAAAGCAACAACAACAACAATAAACCAAACGAACGGTTTTGTAAAAGTTGGCTGAATCTGTAAACAATTGTCGCAACTCGCCACCGCCTGCTTTGGCTTTGGCTGTGGCTCGGAACTGGGGTTGGAGTTAACGTTGGGTCTGGTTCTGCGTCTAGTTTTGGCTTCGATATGTGTTGCGCCTGTGTCGGCTGGTTGCTCCACAAAATATTTTCTTCGTCATTTTGTATTGTTTTTGAGCTCAACAAAACTTAAAGTTTCTGTTGATATTAATTTTTTTTTAGACTTCTGGGAATGACATTTGTCTGGGTTTGTTTAACTGTTGCATTCTTCCCAAGAGTTGCACAAAAAAATTGTCTAATTTTTTTTAAACAATCAATTTTCCAGCCCATTTCTAGAATAAATTTTAAGCTCAAAGCTGTATTTATTGGTTAATTAAAACATAAATAAAACATAAAATACGAAACAAAAAGTATTCCAATATCGAAAGTGTGTTCTGGAACACATTTCATTGACAAAGTGAAAACTATTTGCATTCATGAGGCTGAACTAAATCTGTTGAGCAGCTCGAGGGACAGTTCCGCAATCGCGCCGCATACAAAAGTGCGCACTGGGAATTTCATCAGCATCGCATTGAAATAATTGTTAGAGTCCGTCAGAGACTCAACGAAAAGTGGGGACAGGGGAGATTTACGAGAAAGAGTGAAAGAGTGAGGGCTTCAAAGTGTTTTGAATGCATTTAACACGTGTTTGTGGCGGCTTAAACACTTATGTTTTTTTTCATTTGCAACATATTTCGATTATTCCACAAAAAGACCTCTCAAGTGGATGAAAAGGCCACTCAACAGCGTCAACTACTTGAAAAAAAAAGCCACTAGTGTAATTTCCGAATAATAATTCATAACAACAACAACAACAACACAAACATCAACAACAACCATCGACATAAAAATTGTTTTCAACAACTAAAATTCATTGAAGCGTTAGTTCATATGCATATTACTCATACGCACTGTTAAGCAAACACTTGAACAGAGTAAAAAGTGAACAAAAAAAAAGAGCAATTACAAAATTTGTATTTTTACGCGTATTTTGACCAGCTGCGAAAAAAACATCTAAGTGCTTAAATACAGATTAAAGCTTTAAATATTTATGAAATTTAGTTTTGTTTTTTATTAAAAGTATTCCATACTTTTGAGCCAAGTTCAAGCTGAAAGCGGTAAGCCAAAATCACAGTAATACATTTTGACCAAAGTATTAAATTGCGGTTGCCTTCTTACCACAAATAAATTTAGACAGGTAACCTAGACAGCTCGATAGCTTATTTAGAAAACGTATATCACAAGGTATTTGCTGAATAATCTTCAATAGTGCTTGCTTCTTTTGACAAATAAATTTAGAGTTGTTTGACTCGTCGTTACCCTGTAAACACGATTGCCATTGACCATCGCAAATTAGTTTACAGAATTAAAACACCCAAATACATTTTAAAACAAATAAATATATTTGAATTTGCAGAGTTTATATATTTTTGTTTGATTTAAATTAGCCCTGTAAGCACTAGCAAAAATTCAATTAACTCGAAATTTCAGTTAAACATTATTTCATTTGGAGGGTACTTAATTTATTTAAATAAGTAAAGTAAATTAGCATGCTCGCTTAATCATTTGAATCAATATTATTTTGTAAGCTGTAACTCACATCAAATGTGTTTTTAATCATATTAAATAAATATATGTATATAAAAGCAGCTTGGACTTTAATCCAAGTATGTTAAAGTTAAAAGCCCAAACTGAAAGCCAAAAGCGAAACTCAAACATCAAATGCGATTCATTTGCTGTGTTGTATCTTTCAGATGCTGTTGCTGCCATCTCATTTCATTTGATTTCATTTCACATTGCAGTCAAGAGTTGAGTGCGAAAGACAAAACAAATAGAAGCGAAGCGTTGCGCAAATTCCTTTAGCAAAAAATCAATAAATTTCAAAGGAAATAATTAAGCAAGTAATTGACTTGGATTTCTTTTAGGAATTTCCACATAAATCTCGCTGCTAAGCCAGCCAAAGCTGAGTATCTCTCATTGACTGTGTGCGGGTGTGTGTGTGTGTGTGTGTGTGTATGCATGTGTATGTTTGTATGTGTTTATTTCTACTGAAATACGAGCTGCTAGCAAGGAACGCAGCGGCCGACTTGTTAGTTATGTCCCGGCATGTGAACTCAGCCAGCAGCCAAAAGGATGTGCTCTGTGGGTTCTCTAGAAAGTTGCAGTTGCAGCTGTTAGACGGAGAGAGAGAGGGAGAGAAAGAAAGAGAGAGAGAGAGAGAGAGAAAGTGGACGAGATGGTGAAGGAGGTGCAAAGCGGAGCATCTATTTTGCAGTTTCCACATGCTTGGAATGCGAACACTTACACTTGAAGGCGTTTACGGTGCGCTGTGGTGGGGCTTTTTTGGGTGTTATAAATAGACAAAATAAAAGCCAACGCCTCGAATATTTCGAAATTAAAGCCAAAGGCAGTTGGCCAAATATGTTGGCCCAAAGTCACATACTTGTGTTCGTGTGCTGTGTCTGTGTCTGTGTCCTGGGCAAAGTGTTGATTGTTTGGTCAGAACCGACAAAAATGTCGTAGCTAACTAAAAGGTTTTTCTGTGTGCGCTTCTAGCCAACAAAGAGAGTGGCAGAGAGAAAGAGAGAAACAGAGAGAGGCAGAGGAAAGGAGAAGATAGGGTAGGGGATGACAGCAAGTGGAGGTCAGCAAAAATATTTCTCGCAAATTAAACTGTCCACATTTTTGTGTTGTTTTTATTGTCACACATAATTGGCTGCAATGGCAAAGAACAAAAAAAAGGCAAAAATAATAATACAATATGTTCCATGAATATGTGCGTAAAAACAAATTATATTTATGCACACATAAAAAAGTTAAGTTTGAGTGTAAAGACGAGCAATAAAGTTAATAATTAGTTTTTAACTTTTTTTTTATACATCACTCCTTTAATACAGACAGACGGACATAGTATATGGACACAATATGCACAATACTATAAAAAGGTTTGTGCCAAGTTGTGTCAACACAATTTCTTAGCTGACATTGATGGTTCAAAACATTAATGTATTAAAGTATTATAATTAATAATTTGTATTAAAGTATTATTATTAATAATTTGTGAGCGGCTCTATGATTCTTAGATTTACGCAACAAATCAACATTTTCAACAAAATCAAGTAAAAATGTTGCAGTCGTGAGTGACCGACTGCCTTATACTCTTTCACGTTCACCATTATTATCATTTTGAAAAAAATTCGGTATTTTCCAATTTGTGTGGTGCTGGAGGTGGGTGGTGTGAGTGGGGTGTGGTCGTCGCCGAAATGTTGTACCGCTCTTTAAAGAAGGTGACCAGTTATCTACCCACCAAATGTGGTAACCCTAGCTTTAAAACTGTGGGAGGGACTGTCCGGCGGGACGGGGGCGTTATAGTGGGCGTGGCCAAGATGTCAAGTGTGCAATCTTTGGGGGAGGGCAGCAGCTATCAACAAATCAAATTTGGTGACTCCAGTTATTAATTTGTGGACTTGATTTGCTATTTTAGGTATTAGCGGTTTGCAACGCACCCAATGGGCGCAGCACAAAATTCTTTACACGTTACCTGACGCGGGTACACACGAGTATATATCCAAAATTTCAAGTCGCTAGCTTCAATAGCGGCGAAAAAAAGCAAGACGGGCATTGCACAAAACCAATACATTCTTTTCGCTTCGTGAACGAGTGTAACAAGTAAGATTTCTCAAGACGGGACCGTACGACTAGGATATAGTATTTAATCTCGTACCCTAAATGGATGATCGCTATGATCAAGTCTTAATAAGATAATCGAAATGTATGTACAAACCAATTTGCAAGACAGTAGTATTTAAGAAGTGGTTTTTTTTTGGTTATATCGATTTTTGGCGTGATTTAAGGGATGTATCCAAAATCAAAAATATTTAAAACCGTCGTATGCTTTACTCGAACATATTGAAATAAATTGTGGGTCAAGAAAGCGAATTACATTTGGTGGTTCTAGCTCTTATAGTTTAGTTGTTATATTTAAAAAACTGGGTCACATAAACGATAAATATCGACTATAAGAAAACGGATTTATCGATCTTTTGAAATAAACTTGATCTCCGTATGGCAACCGAATTAGGCTGAGATCAGCTTTCTAGCTTTGCAGTCTTTGAAATCGACGCATGGCTAAATCGGCTGAGATGATTCCTTCTGTCTGTTACATACATTTGCACAGAACCGTTATACCCGTTTTCACCCATTTTCAATGGGTTCAGGGTACAACTATGAAACAGCTTTATAAGTTAATATTTTACCCTTAGTATTTGAGCCAATATGAGCCACAGTTACAACAAAAAAAATCTTCAATGAAATTAAACTATCTTCACGATTCTATTCGAAAAAAAAATTCAGCCACCAATATAGAATCTGAAATGTTTTCTAACCAATTAAGAGAAACTTCACTTCTGTTTATATTTAATTTTCGACTTTTGGCTATTGCCTAAAACAGACTGCGATCCTATCCACCCCCAGCACCCTACTCTCCCACGTAACGGATTGTGTAAATATTTTGAAACGTGCAGCAGCATTAAAAATAAGTTGATATAATTCTGTTCTGTAATTTCTTTAAACGTGCAATGCGTGCATAAAAAATTATGTAAATCGAGTGTGGAGACAACAAAAGTTGCTAATTGTGCGAAAAATTGTGGGCACAAAGTATTATAAACATTTTGTTCTACCCGCATGATTTTACAAAAGTTCGCTCTCTCTTTCTCTCTCTCTCTCTCTCGCTTTTCTCTCACTCTCTCTATCCCTCTCCCTCTTTTTGTTTTCCTGTTTCGCAGTGGCTCTATCTTTGTCTGGGGCTGTGTGCTGCCGCCGCTTGGCTGTCAAATTGTAATTTATACGAGACAGCAGCAACGGCGACTGGAGCTTAACTTTTACAATGCATCAATAAATTACATTATCCTTAATTTCCCGCGTTTTTCCGGTCAACACTGCGACATTTAACCCGCCCGCAGCTTGGACGTCCTGCTGAGCCAGCTAAAATGTGGTGCTCAAGGTGGGAAGAGGGGTAACAACAGCGGGGTTAAAACTTGGTTGGCTGTAATGACAGCGACAAAAAAATATTAATTTTATTAAACGCATGCACAAGGCTATAAAATACAGTATTGATTATATTACATCCTTTTTTCAATGCTTTCTTTTAAGTAAAATGAATGAATATTAGCATTAAACTAATAGATATAATAAAACAGAGAAATAACATGGTTTTAAAATTCGTTCTGCATAGAATTTTTAAAAACTTATCATTTTGTTTCTTATAAATTTTGTATTTTTTGTATGTAGGATACTTAAAAAAAAACGATTTGATTTTAGATATAAAAAGTCAAAATATCAGCTTAAAAACAAAAAAATTAATTATAATATAAATGATAGAACTTAAAAAAAGTAAATGTGTCAGCTTAATGAAACTAATATTATATTACACCACTATAAATTATAATATACACACTATAAATAGTGATCAGTTTAACGTAAAACAGAGTCACAACCCCAAACAGGATCAAACATTTGAATTGAGTACAGCTGGAGTTAAATTTCATTTCTGTTAGCAAACTGTGCGGCACAAACATAAACTCATTAGATGACAAACATTTTCGGGCCTATAGGGTACAAAGAGGATACCAAAAATATTCAATATGCCAGGCGGATAAATAAGTAGGGTAGGGTGAATTGCCGTGAGAGGGGGAGGAGCAGGTCGAGTAAATGCATCAGATAAACGTGGCACGGGCCAACGTCGCTTAATTAAGGTTTAACATTCGGCAGTTGGTTGACTGTGTGTGCCACGCCCACATCAAGTGAAAGACAGCTAAGCCATATACAAACCCACACACCCACACACACACACACAGACACAGACACACGGACGCAGTCGCTCACACACAACTCAATGTAATTATGTGCTAAGTGCTGCAGGCACGAGCCATATCCATTCGATATCGCACAATAGCCATAGTCGGATCTGGGGAGCAGCACACAGCACGACCCAATGTGAACCTGAATGTGCCAGCTGCATATCAATAAACCCATCATCATTATCGATTCGTCCGATTTTCCCGATTCGCCAACTGCCAAGTGCAACGCAACTAAATGACTTTTTGGTCGCATTCACGCCAAATTTCTGCAATTAACAGCAACACGTAATTTATGGATCAATGTTAGAGAGCAATGGTTCAGATAATACAAAAAACGGCTTAAGTTTCGTAATGAATGTTAAGTGTGCTTAAAACGATATAAGCTTGATATACAGTATGCTATTCTATATATAAGAATACTCTAAAACTGTAATGTTCCGCATTAGGCAAATCAATGCAAATCATGCATCCATTTATAATTATATCAATTGCTTAATTGCTTCTTCATTAAAACTTTTCTATCGAAATAAGTAACAAAGTTCATGAAATGTAAATAATACATGATGACAACAATTTTTTTTTTAACGGTTTGATATCTAAATTAATTTATATATTTTTTATTTAAACGTAAGCCACAATTAATTGGAGCAGAGTAACTGATAAAACCAGTACAAAATTTACAAAAACAAGTAAAAACTATATTATTCCCACATTCCATGCTGTTTGACTAACATTGGCAGCTGTATTTAGCAGCTCATAGAAAGTGCTTTTCAAAAATAGATTAAAAACAGTTTACGCCTCAACGCGTAGTGGCGCACTGTAAATAAACAGGGAACGTAAAATTGCAAAAGGACGATCAATGAAATGCTATGAAAATAATAGATGCGATAATGTTTTGTTCTATTGAAAAAAAAAATCAACAATATAAAAATGTCAAAATAGAAAGCGGCAAGAAATGCAAGAGAAATGGTCGCAATCCTTATCATTTCTGCTTTTGTTGTTTTCTTTGGTACATGCAAATTTAGGAATTTTATATGATACGCTCGCTACAGGGGTATAAGCTTTATTTGTCGTAAATAAAAAATGTTGAATTGAAATATATTTCAATTAAATTACACACAAAAAGACTTTTATGTTTATTCTTTATAATAAATGTTTAATCGAACATCATATTATTTAATATAATTATTAAAATATAAATTTGTATAATGAGTTTAAAAAGCATGCAATTAAAAGCTCTCTTTTCACTTATTTTACCGGGTATTCATTTAATGCTGCACTGCTTAAATATAGTACTGGGTATTTAATAGTCAGTCTCCCTATCATGCACCGATTCGTTTTTTGTCTACTTTGTCTGCATGTCAATGTTAAACATTTTATTTTTTACGTTTCAATGAACTTTTAGTGCGACATTAACAAAGCATCGAGAAGTCGAAAAAAAGAATGCCACGTCCTTTTCGCACTGGCATTGTCCTTGTTCTCTCTTTCTCTGTCTATCTCTATCTCTTTGTTCCAGCGATTTTTTATGCGATACAACAAGTTTGATTGCGGCCTTTCTCCTTGTCAATTTGACTTTTTATTTTAATGCAACAAACGAAATCAAAAACAACTTGTTATCGATGTTGTCATTGTGCCATATTTTCAAGCCCAGCCAAGATAGAGCCCAAAAAAAGGACCAGCAAATTTTGGTCGTAAAAGGAAGATGGTTGGTTGGTGGGCGCGGTAAAGCCATTGTCCTGTTGTTGTCATTCGTCAACATTTCGCGTGATTGAATTTTCGGGTTAAATTAATTAAGCGTGTGCGTTTTTATTGTTGATTGAATGCTTGCGGAAATGATGAAAAGAACAGCCCGAACAAAAGTGATGGGCCAATAAACAATCGGGAAAATATATATACATATATTCTTATATACTGAATCTGTGTTTGATTTCTAAATATCATATTTATTCTGCAAATTTTAGATTTTTTCTAATTTGATAACGATTTATTGTAATTTGCAATTGTCATCAGTTTCTGTTTTCACATTTCAAGTTTTTACCGTCAAGAAGACCATCGCCGTATTATTTATTTAACATAAAGCGTAAATCAAGGGCAAATTCGAAATAAAAGTAAGTACATAAATAATTATTACAAATATAATATATTATATATATATAACTATTTTTTTATTTTTTTTTTTTTTTATGTATGTTCATTATTTTAATTACACTAAATAATTAAATGTTCTCTGAATTAAGAAAAAATACATAAATTCTACCTCATATTAATTACAACATTATATATATATATATGTTATCACTTAAAACATGACATGCCTAAAATATACGGATATACTTAACTTCATAAAAGTTAGCTCTATATCTTGACTGGCGTAGAAGTTTGGCACAAAATTTAATAATTTTATAATGTGGCAGGCAGACATTTATTTCGACGCTAATTACAAACATTTAAACTTTTAATTAGTTTTCAAACTACACATGCGACCAAGGAAAAATCCAGAGTTGAACCGAAGCTGTTTTACTTTCCGTCCTTTGTTATTGTTGCTTTTATTTGTTGTTTCTGCGTATGCAAATTTTATATTATTATACATCTGGTTAGATATGAAAACTTGCTTTTCATTTATTGTTGCGCAGCCAAAACAAACAAATAAAAAGACAAATAAAAATAAGCATTTAAATGTCATAAACAAATCTCAGCACTGATTGCCACTCATCGCAGCGAAAAGCTAAAGCACCACTAAAGAATAAAAAAAAAGCCAAAAAGAAATATAAAAAAACTTAAATGGAAATTGGCTGTCAGTAAATGGCAATAAGCAGCTAACAAAATGATACTAGCAAACTGAATCGGAGCTAATCAAATTTCTGTGCATTGCACATCAAAAGTCAAAATCGTTGTTGTTGATGTTGTTCACTCGGACTGAATCTAATTGAAGGAATAAATTTTGTTCTTGGCAATGCTCGACAACTCTGCAAATAAATTTCGTATAAGTTATTTAGCTTGTCAGTAGCTGAGGCTGTAAAACGGGATAAATAAAGGCAATGCAAAAGAGTCACAGAAAATCCAATTTGAATAAATAGTTGTAATAAAATAAGTGGAAATGTTATAGCCAACGGGAAGATGCCCTGTGCTTATATCTAAAATTTTATAATAGATAATCGTGCTTACATAATAACGCAATTACGAGACAGTTTCCTCTAGCAATATATAGGAAAATCAACATATAATTTACATTACTAAATTGGTCAAAAAGTACGTTGTGTTTAAAACTCGTTCCCTAACCATATACCACATACCCTTATATAATTATTAAGTATAGAGCTCTTTGAAGCACTCCTTACTTTATACTTTGATTAAACATAATTCAGTTCAATAAATTTGTAAAACTCTTTGTTGTTTATTTTCGTTAAATTTCACATGTATACAGATTCTCTAATTTAGCTGCAGCCACACATACACAAATACACATACACAAATACACACACACACAAGCACACACACAGAGTCAATTGCCCAGACACATTATTTGCATTCACTTAACCAGCCGCGGGGCTTCAAGTAGACCCAACCAGGACCTACAGACTAGACTAATGTGCCGCCATTAAATCGGCTTGCCCAAAACATTAGCAAAAACCCAACCAAAAACAAAAAAAAAAAAAAGAAAAAATTCAACAACAAAATAAAAACGAAAAAAAGCAACAAACTAAATTCAAATTAATGCACAAGCGATCTGGCTGAGGTAGTTTGGGAGAGGTTGTGAAACGCAGACGATGCCAAGCGAAGCGTTAAAAGCCAACGCAGAGCTCAACCTCGTTGCCAAGCTCAACCAGCCCTGCTCCCCTGGCCCACCCATTTACGGTGCTCTCGTTGTAAATCCCCCCTGAATGCTGCGGCTGCTGTAGTTGCAGACAAGTGTGCACTTGTACTTGTAGTTTAGCCAGCGTAAAACATATAAATAAATATGAAAATGAAAATCACACACAAGCAACAACAACAACAACAAACACCAAATACTGTGTGGGCATGTGTGTGTGTGTGGGTGTGTGAGATGCTGCTGCCACGGTGCAGTAAAGTGCCATGCATTTGAAATTTTAAGCACAACGCTGCGTATGATCAACGTTCTGCTTGTGGCAGTGTGAGAGTTTAGGGAGGGTGAGCGGAGAAACAGAGTGAGGGGGGGGGCGTTGGCTGCAGTAGATGGCTGAGTTGTGGGCGTTGCGCTGCACATGAAATAATGACAACGGCTATAAAATTTAGTTGGCTTTTTGCGACAAACACAGAAACAGGCACAAACTAAGCACACATTCCAAAAAAAAAATGTCAGAAAGCCCTGAAATCCACTTTTATGAAATGTGAATAAAATAAACCGAGTTAATCAGTTACTGATAAGAAATTAACATATTAACATAAAACATATTAAAACAATTATTTTAAAATATTCCAAAGTCTACAGCAAATATTTATTTTCTTCTATTTACTCGTGTTTTTTATATTATTTCTTTTTTTACAATTTGTACCGAATTGAATTTGAATGTTTTGAGAATGAGTATTGCCGTAGTTTTCAGTAACTCAAAAGTGACTTCCAAGTCAAATATTTCGAAAATTCAGCTTAATTCAGCTAATGTTGAAGGCGCGTTTTATTCAAATGCAAATATAAAATATTTTTAAAATTATAAAATAAGCGAAAATCGAGTGAAATAGATTTTGGGAACATACGCTAATGCAATCGCATTTACTCAAGTGGCTTTTGACGCTGGGTTTCCTGTTGCTGTTCCTGTTGTAGTTTTTGTTGATGTTGTTGTTGTTGTTGTTGTAGCTGCTGGTTTCTGTTCTTGTTGTTGTTGTCCGTCTAGCTGGCTGAATGTCTTGAATTATTATTCATGAGTGCTTTAATTTATGCTGCAGTTAGAATTAGTGCGCTTTGCATTTTTCGCCATTCGTCGTTGTCTCATATGGGCATGTGTGTGTGCGTGTGTGTGCGTGTGTGTGCGCGCGTGTGTGTGTCTATCATGCATATGTATGATTTGTTTGGCAACTGTATGTGTTTAGTTTTCGTTACGGAAGTACTTAAAATGGCATTAATACTTTTATGACTTGTGGCCAAGGCAATCTGCGGTCAGGTGGCACCCACCAACATTCCCATCAAATATTCATAAGTAAATTTCGTTGAATGTTTGTGTGTTTGTGTCTTTGGTTATTATCATTTATTATGAACAGTAAGGGGAATTAAATTAGTTTATATGATAACAAATGTGTTCGTGCTTTGTATTTGTATTTGGATAATTCAAAACCTGTTTAGACATTTAGTTTTGAACTCATAACAATTTTTAAATTTCCATATACATTTAAACAAATTTAAGTGATTCCGAATCTAAGCAAAAACGCTAGCTAAGAATTTGTGAGTAAACATGTTTCTAGTAACTGAATTTTGCTTAAAAGTCTGTCGCTTTATCTTTGACTTGGTTTAACATAAGTTGCGCAGACTATTTATGCTATATGTACATATGTCTAACTGTGTCTTTTAATCGTTGTCAATGAACTATCGAACAAGCTAAACTCGCTTTAACCCACAATAATTAGTAATAAATTGATCGAACCAAAAACGCAATTCCATTGTCAGATTAAAGGAAAAATAATAAGCTACGGCAATAAAGTAAATAGCTAATTAGAGCAAACATATACGCGAACAAAGACGAAAACGAGTACTAATACCCATTCACCAACGAAAACCAAGACCGATACAGTGAACACTCGTACACATAAACACACGCACACGCACACGCACACGCACACGCACACGCAGCTCGACGGTCATTAGGCAATATAATAATAGGTAAGCGCATTAGGAAACGTCAACTTGTCGGTGCGACTGTCAAGGACACGCCGCAGTCATTACTCAAGATACACACACACATACACACACACATACACACACACACACACACACATTCACGTACAGCTGCTCTTCACTTTTTAGCTTTCGGAGTTTTCCGCGCAAAAGTTAATCATACGCTGCTTAAAATTACAAATCACCGCAATCAGCAGAACATCAGCAAGGATAAAAGGACGCCGCCCAAAATGCGTCCAACAAGCAACCAGCCAAGGACAACTCATGATGATAATGATGATCCTGCAGCTGCTCCTGCTGCAAGGATAATAACAGACGGCCCGCTGTGGCAGATTGAACCTTTTTGCCGGCGCCGCCTTTTGCGGCACAGCTCTTAAGTGTTTTAAACAGCGACCATTTAACGGTAATTATTGCAACACTGTGGCACATTTTAAGTGCTGAGTGTACGCGAGAGAGAAAGCGAGAGAGTGAGAGAGTAGGGGGAGAGAGAGAGAGAGAGAGCGAGAGGGAGTGTGGCACCTGCTGGCCAACGTCCACCGTTGGTTGAATAAATTTTCCAACGCAGCCTTTTACTTAATCCCGTCTATTTTGCAAAAGGATTATCAAGGCAACTTTTTAATTCGCGCCACCAACGGCCGCCAGTCGTGATGTCAGCACTTTTCTGTGGTGGCCTTTTAATGGGCCTCATTTTCTCAGCACCCAGCACCGAGTACCGGCCCCCTGCACTCGACACCTGGCCATTTACCCAACTCCGTCTACCGTTAATGCCCATTGAAGGGCATTTGATGCGTGGCCAAGTGAGAGTCGGACTTGGCCAGTTTGTAGCACCAAGTGATAATAATTTGAAATGATGGATTTAAGTAGCCATTAAATTGAAGTGTAGCAACATTGAAAGCATTTCACGCCGGGCCATAACGAAAAATGCGGCAAAGAGTTTAACATTTGTTACACAACTTTCAGCCGAGAACACAGAGAAAGAGCATATAACATAATTATTTGTTCTTTCTTATATTCTCTTTATTATTCTATACTTTTTATATGCTTTGTTACTAAAGTTTTGATTCGATTTTAATGCTTAAATCAATTATAAAGATTTTTATAAGCTTTAATTAGATGGAAGGAAAGTTTATCTACTGGATTATTAATATTAATATTATATCAGACTTATCAAGAGAAACACTTTTTTGTGTGACCCATTTCCCGCCAGTATAACATATTTATATAGACCAATCTTGTGTTTATAAATTTTACTACACTAAACAGTTTTTCATATGGTCGGGCGATTTGTTTATTGATTTGGAATTATTTTTTATTTAAACTAAAATACCAAGATAAATGAAAATATTTAACCACAATATTTCCGCATTTTAAAACTTCTCGCACCATTACTGGGCAATTTATTGTTCGTGGTTTGGTCCCTTAATTTTGCCTTTAAATAAAAATACCAAAACTATTCTGGCAAAATTGTTTTTTATTCTTTACTAAAATAAATAAACCACGAAATAACTAAAATACCATAATTTTTTGATCATTATTGACATATAAGTTTTCTCAAATAATGATAATTTTTTTAAAATGCTAATAGCTAAATTTTCTACTGTCCTGTTATTGATCAACAAATGCGTTTTTTATTTTGGTCCAAGACTAAGTAAATATTACTACTATATTTGACCGAACACAACTGGTATTTAAGCGGATTGTTTTGTAGATTATGGTTTGTTCTTTAGTTAAATTCTACAATTAAATAAAAAACGAATTTTTTGTACAATGATTATTTTTTCACTATGTATAATTGGTATATATATATGTTATAATTTCGGCTGGTTTTATCAAAAAGTTTAAATACCACCTTAGCCTCTGTCAATTGTTGCAGAACTTCAAAGTGATCAGTGAACTGACCAAAGAGATAATTTGAAATGACGGATTTAAGTAGCCGTTAAATTGAAGTGGGAAGCAATAAGAGCAACAACAACGAAAACAACAACTAGCTGTTGCCTGAAGCGTGACGTGGCGCAGCTTTGGTCTTCAATCCTTAAGCAAACAAACATACTGACTGGCTGTGTGTGTGTGTGTGTGTGTGTGTGTGGTTTACATTTAATGCGCCATTCAATCAATTTCTTTCTTTTCCCCTTTGCCATCTTTTCCATCTCGTCTCCTTGATTTCTTACAATAGTGTCGCTTGCATTGCTAGTGTCGGAAGGGGGAGGGAATCACAGCGCGAATCAAGTCGCGTCATTATCCTTTCGTACACACAAACAAAACGTTGCTGCGTGCCAGGATCTCAACCGCTTCCTCCTCCCCATTTTGGTGTGCAGTATCCGGTGCCCAACTCAATCTTCGCATTTGTCTGACGTACGCATTTCCTGCTTATTTATTTATTTATATATTTATATTTATTGTCATGCTTGTTTATTGTTTTGCCTTTGATTGGCTTCGATTGCGACTTTGGCTCGGGCTTTCGCAATGGCTTTGGTATTGGTATTGGTTTTGGCCTTGGCTTTGCATACCCAATACTTCGTTTATTATCGAGTCCTTCACTTAAATTGGGTATCTGCAGTTTGGGTGGTAAAAGAAAACTCGAGCTGTAAGCTATTATGAATTGTCAATGTTTTAACATTTTAAATTCATTTCATAATAAATTTCATTTAAATTTCATTTAGTAAAAAGTTTACGAATGCGTACAAAAATTTTATAAATAATTTGCACATAAATGGGAACTTAAATTTGAATATATAAATGAGATTGTATAATTAATCACTTGATAACACATACTAATTTATTAAATAACATTTATTATAATGAAAATCTACATAAAAATGGAATAGTTTTCATATCCATACACGTTTTTTGATTCGAGGGTATTTTAGGTCATAATACAAAAAAGTAGGCCGCCCGCTGTCCCTTTGCAAATTCTCCTTACTCATGTTCCGCCCTTTTTGCCATCATCCTTCTAATATTTTCCACCCTTTTTTCTTTGGTTGCTTGTATTTCGTATTACTTGGTTGAAATCCCACTTATTGGTGCATAGATTTATGGTTTTATGCTTAAATGATTGTTTGTTTTGAAGGGCAAAATCGTAAATAAAATTTAAAAGAAAACAAAACAAATGCAAATGTGATAATCAAGTTATAAATTTAAATTGAAACTCATAAATTGCGCGTAAGAGCGTTTGAATATTTTGTAAACTGTAGTTGTACTGTTTTCCTCAACATATTTTCGAAAACAACGCATTCATTTATCGATATGTAGTATATGGAATTGATATTTATTGCCGGAAATCACATATTTCCGTTTGGTTTTTGGGTCTGCTGCCAGACGACGTGCCATTAATGAGCACCACAATTAAATTTCATTCTGCTGACATAAAAGAGGTGGACAAAAAAAAAAAAATGAAAAATAATAATGAAAGCAACAGAAAATACATAAATATATACAAAATATGAAAACAAGAAGTCCCTTTATTGTGTGTTTATGCGGATGCGTTTGTAGGAGTGCATTGCCTTTATTTCCAAGCATAATATAAAACATCCTGTTGCCGGTTAACAGCCAGATAGGCACCTGCCTGCTTTTTGTTGTTGTTTTCTGGTTTTGCTGCCATAAATAACCCAGAAAAAGGTGTAGATTCAGGCGGGTGTGTAAATTGTGTGTGTGACTGGCTTAAATTTGCTGCGTTATTTGCGTCATTTCCGCAGCAAATCAACACGAAAATGCCAAGGACAACACACACAAAGCACAACAAAAGCCCATAAAGGCAACAAAAAGTATATATGTAAATTTTAAATGGAATTTTATACATATATCTATAAAAGCGTGTGAATCCGTGTGAGTGTTTGTGTGTATATCTGTGGGTTTAATCAGCCAATCAATTTCATATACATATTTTAACACTTGAATGCACACTAAAGAATCAAATTCCATAGTGCTTCAATAGCCCCCAAGCTACATATTATTTGACTATTGTCACAACAATAGATTGATTATGCAAAATAGTTTTTCCCTACGCTCAATTATTTAATTTATGTTTTGAAATTTTTTGTTGTGTTGTTCAAAAACAAGTTTGTATTAAGTGTAAACCATTCACACAATGTATGATGAATTAATTTAAGTTTTAAGCTGTTCAAATAGATTAAATATTTACCAATAATATCTCAATAATAATATTTGTTACATTATGCTTATTCACTTGTAACTAACTTATTAATAAGTTTAAATGTATAATTATTAATTTATTAATAATACTGAGCTATATATAGATCATTTTTTTAGTATATTTATTAAGATGTTTATTTATCTTTAATTATTCATAAAACTGAGATTAATAAAAACTATTTATTTTAAAATTATTAAAAAAAAATGTATTATTCGCTATGCCACAAAAAAAGTCATAAAAAATTCGGTTTTTCATTAAATAATTTACGTACTTAAACTTAAATCTAGCGAGCGTTAGTTTCAATAACAGCTACCATTTAAAGCAAACAATAACAACATGTAACAATAGTTTGGCGACGCATTGCTGTGAATGTTTTTTCTGCCGCTTTTTCCGCTCGCTGCACCCAACTCGGCTTTCGTTCCCTACTCGTCCTCACTCGCGGTAAAGCATTAACTTCTGCTTCGATAAATAAACAAGTTGAGCTACTTAAGATTTAAGTTGCAGCTGCAGTTGTTGTTGTTGTTGTTTTTTGTGGGACGAGCGTCAAGTTGTAAGTGTGCACAAAATTTATAGTGGGTATTTTTAAGCAGCACCCGTTGCCCCCGCAACCGCCCTCATTACCCCATCGAAAGTGCCCTGCTTATTGCTACAAAATGCATATTACGTATACGCTACGTATGCGCATTTCAAGCATAAAACTCTCATGCACAATGAACAGCAGCGACAGTGAAGTCGACGTCGCAGTTGATGTTAACGTCGCTCGGCGTGTGCGTGCAATAATGAACATATAAATGTTGATGTTAAATTAAATTGAATGCAAAAAGGCGGAAATGTTAAAAAATGTTAAAATATTTTGCGCCTTGTTAGCTACCAAACGGAATGCTTCACTGGCTGGCGCCCCCTGGCGCCTGGTGACGACACTTTAAGATGCTTTAAGTGTGCTCTTAACTCTAACTGTGCGACACACCCACACACCCTTTTTGGCAGGCCCATTTGGAAGTTGTCAGGCAAAGTGCAGCCATAAATACGTTAACGTTCGATATATGGAACGCCAGCTGCAACTATCCAGGCTAAGTGGCTGCACTCACAGTGTTGCTAAATGCACTATGCCACTCTGTCCGTCCCCTTTCCTTCAAATGGAAACTCAACTCATATGTGTATCAATCAGCTCGTTCTTGTTGCTGAGAGCAGTAAAATTTTGTATAAATTGAAATCACTTGAAGACAACTTGATGCCGGACGTCTCTGGCAACTCTGGCATATCGGGCAACTCCAAAGACTGAAACTTTGGCTGTCGGTCTGTCTACAGTCTTCAGTCTGTGGTCGGCATCAATTTTTCAATAATGTCATTTACACTCACATCAATTTCAGTCACATATGTGACTTCGCTTCACTCCATAAAGTGCTTAATTGTCGATGAAAAGAGCAAGGAAGAAGAATTTAAAAATGGACAATATGGTGGAAGCAGCCCAATAATTTTGTATCTATGCAATGCTTACTACATGGTAAATAATTATGAAGAAAAAGTGTGTATTCCAGAATAAAAAATAATACTTTGCTTCAATATTCACAATAATGTACAAATTTCATTTGCAGTTGAACGATTAAAATTTAAAAATCCTGCACATGAATATTTGTCAATTTTATTTTCTTAGAGTTCGTGACGTAGACTAAACATTGAACGGCGCTTAAAAGCCACCAACAATATGTCCAGAAGTCATAAAATTATCAACACAAATTACATATTCAAAAAACTAGAACAGAAACAAAACAGGAATATAAAACCAAACAAATCGTGAAGCGCAGAAACAAACGAGAACAAACTTGAGCATAACAATTTGCTTTGCATAATAATGAAAAGATAGAAGTGTGGAGATATTTTGTGCGCTTGCCTACGTTTTTTCCCGTTCTTTTTTGTTGTGTTTTTTTGTTGTGTTTTTTATATTTTGTTTTATTTTATTTTTATTAGGAGAATGCATTTTCATTACGCTTTTCAGACACGTGCCAGCAACGTAAACAACCAAGAAACCAAGAAATATCATGAACAACATTAGTCGGGGCTAGCACGATTTAATCGTATACAATTAAAATGAGTTCTTCTCTCCTATTTATGATATAGGAGGCAGCTACATTAGTTTGTTCAGCTTGCGCGCTATAAAGACCCTCAGACGATAAACGCCGTACTGCAGAGCGGATGAAAAAACCAACAAAGCTGATATCAAGCCAAAGGTTGATAGCACTTTCCCGGGTTTTGAATAGTTCAGCATGGGGTAGATATAGACATGGCCACGACTGCAAAAGAAGCAAATAGTGGTAAAGAGTATCATGTACGTTTTCACAAATATCTATACTTACGGATCCAAGCCGCCTAGCAAATAGTAGGCAACGGAAAATCCCATATAAGCCAAGGAGAACACATAGGGATAGATAAAGTGGAGCAGACGTGCCGGCTGCGCCACCACCAAGTGATCAATTGTAAACATCACGACCGGCAATGCGTGTGTCCATATATTATAAAGCATATTTACCCTAACGGGATTGTCGATATCTTGATCGTCAGGATATAAACAGATCCAATAAATTGTGGTAACGATATGCGCGAGTACTAAATTGATCCAATAACAGGCCCAATAGCATTTTATCAAACATCTCTGATTCACTATAGAGGAATGTAAAAAATTTTTAGCAAGATTATGTTATAATATATTATACTATAATTAAGTGCAACAACGAGAATTTATTTAAAAACATAACACTCTAAATATATTGCAACGAAGTGAAAGAAAGTTTGTATCTTACAAAATTTGCTAAAACTTTGTTAAAAATTAGAATAAATTATTAGCTTTTTAGTTTAACATTTTAACATTTTTTAAATACAGTTTTTAAAAGTGGTTTTTAATGTCATATTCCAATAATAAGTATTTAAAATTTTATTATTTAAAATTCATACACATATTGAATACTCACTCATTTTCTGTGGATCTGCGTGATAAATGCTAACAAATATCGCTCCACATGCACTGGTTATGGCACACAGTGTGAAACACCAGTTAGTTAAATAGATAAACCAATGTCCTTTCATAAAATAGACCCTTAGATAGCACACGAAGCCAGTGCCAAAGAACGCCGCCAAGCACCAGCGATATGTTAGAAATCCCCATGATGTTTGTCCCGATTGCCACTGTTTGTTTTTTTTTTTTTTATTTTTTTATTTTTATTTTTGTTATAAATATATATTTGTTTATACATAGTTTTTTATGTAATTCTTCTACTCACTTGCGATCTGTGAAAATCCTCGGGTGCATGATGATGCAGTCCAAAGTGCTTAAGACGAAATTCATCTCTTAAGCTGAGTGGCTCCTGTCGTAATTTTCCCAATTGGTTCTGTTCTTGTTTGACATCAGCCATTTAACAAATCGATTTTTTTTGGTTTTAAAAGTTTTTTTCCGATTTTAACCTTTTACGTTACAAAACTAAAAATTTACTTAACTTTGACGGTTCTGGCAAAGCAGAGCCTTTGGTTAAAACGCTTAAATTTAAGTGGCATTCGCATACTTTTTACCTCTCTGTTAGTAGCTGCCAGGCTTCTTATCTGCGTTACATAATTAATACTTACATGGTTGTGGGCCAGGACCTGAGCCTGGTCCTTGTTGTGGTCCCTGTCGGGGCCACCAGCCTGATGCGTTGTGCGGCAAATTACGACATGTGCCTGACATCATTTCCCTTTTCCATCTATCCTCTCTTAACCACCGTGTCCTTTGCCATGGCAAAGATCCCACGGCGACGACATCCTTTTGAGCCAAGCAGACACTTTTAATTGAGAGACACTTGGCTGAGTTGTAGCGCGCAATTAAAATGCCATTACATATAAAAACAAGGCTCAAGACCAAAGAACTGTGTGGCAAATTCAATCCGTAAATACTATTTCAAATTAAAAAAAGAAAGGCAGGCAAACACAAAATAAACATCGAGTGTTTTGCATTTCCAATTGAGTTAAATCAATTCATTCAATAGTTTAAATAGTTTAATATATATCTAAGGCATAAAGAATCAGATTAATTTTTTTAATGTTATTTATATCTAAATATTATCAATATTTTGAATAATTTATTCAATATATAATTTATAATTGTTTCAGCAGTTTTGTCACACTGTGCAGCATCTTGGTATAGGCATGGATGTACGTGTGTGTGTGTGTGAGTGTGTAAATGTGTGCATGTATCAGCAGGCGTCGTGAGGCGACTCTTAGGTGCGTGCAGTTGAAATGGCATCCCTGGGGCTGCCTTGGGGCCAAGCAACCGTTGCCTGCTACTCCAAACTCTTTGCTGTTGTGATTTACTTGGTCTACGAATATCTCAATTTGTGGTCCCCATATTCCCTGCCGTGGCAACTATGCGTTGTCAGCGATGCCAACTTTTTTTCATACATTTTGCTAGCCTTTTTTTCCGATTTTCTTTCATTCTATTTTTTGTTTTCTTTGGCTTGAACAAATCATGCAGCTCTATCCAAATAACATGTAACGACCACGCCCACATTTACCTGCGGGCAATGGAAATGCAAATTTCGGGTAAAAAGTTCACCCTGCCACAATGCCTTTGATTCTCCCTCCACCCATCTATCTATATATCCTATATCTATCTGTCATTGCTCGCCCGCTGATCCATTTTTTGTGTGTTAGTTTATTTTTGTGGCATTCCAATTGATTTCCTGATTTGCGCATCAATCAAAGAAAATTTGCGCTCCAAGTTTGCCTCTGTGTGGCCCATTGTTTGGGGTTGCCTTCGGATTTTCCATGCTGGCATTGTCTTTATAGTTACGGAGCATGGGGACACGTTTGTATAGCTAAATGTCTCGCTTTTCATTGGATTCTGTTTTGTTGTACCTGTAATGGGTGGAAAATCTCAAAGCCCTGTCAATTATGTGACCTCAGTTAATGCTAGAAGAGAAATCAATGGAATTTACCGTGTCTTTTATAGCAGACAAAGCGTCAATTGGAGCGACGGACTTAATTCAGCTTAACCCTTTGCCCGATTTAGCTGCAACTATTGGAATTATAATGATTAAACAGCTGAGTGTAATAAAAGGAAAGTCAATTTATATAGGATAGTGTACATTTCTGAAGGGCTTAAGAAAATCAGAGATTTTAAGTGTCTGAAGACGTTTCGGGTATAATGGAAGGAAGCATCTCCGACCCCATAAAGTATATAAATTCTTGATCAGCATCACTAGCCGAGTCGATTTAATCATGTCCGTCTGTCAGTCTGTCTGTCTGTCTGTCTGTCTGTCTGTCCGTCTCTGTCTGTCTGTCTGTCCGTCTGTCTGTATGAACGCGTCGATTTCAGAGACTACAAAAGCTAGAAAGCTGATCTTGGTCTCATTCGGTTCGTATATACCCTACGCAGATCAAGTTTATTTCAAAACATCGATAACTTCTTGCGTTTTCTTATTATCGATATTTATCGCTTTTATGACTCGGTTTTTTAAGCATAACTACCAAACTATAAAAGCTAGATTCACCAAATTAATTTTTTGATCGGGTAAAACATACGAAGAATTTAAATATTATATTATAATTTAATATTATTAATATCGAAAAAACCATAAAAACAAAGCAAATAAAATACTACACACGTGCAGTTTGGTTTGTATATACATTTCAATGATCTGAATAAGTCCTGAAAATTTCATAACGATCGTACATTTAGTTCGATTCCCGGTTGTGGAGTATTTCTTTTTCGGTTAGTAATAATTAGTAAATTTTTTATTTTTTATTTTAACAGGCAAATGTGTGTATATGTTCAGTTCTGGGTTCAGGGTATCTACTAGTCGGGCGGTCCCGACTAGAGCAATCTCACTTGCCTTTTTTGATTAATTTTTTGTTACTAGTTATTATTAGTAAAATAATTGCGCATTTTACACTTCATGCTCTCCTTAATGTTATTTCATTCTCCAACTATATAATCAAGTATATAACTTCTTGTATTTCGTTTTATAACTCTATAATATAATCTTATTTGAGTATTTATTTTCTGCGATTTCTTTTCGAACAAATTAAATTCTTGTACCGGCTAAATTTCTGAACGCCTAAGCTCCCAATTCCATTGGCCTAACACAAACAATGGAAGCCAATAATGATTTGTAATCTGTGCCAGTTACGAGGACATTGGACACGGCTGGCATGCCGCCCACTAGCTAGGCACAAAATTCAATTTTGCAAAGAAGCGGCGCATTGGCATGCAGGTCGCAAACGTCATCATCGTCGACATCATAGTCAGCTCTTTGGCAGTTTGCCATCAAATTGGCGGATTGGCGGCTTTAAAGTGCGTGCCATGCCGTCCGTTCGTCCTCCCGCCCCTGCAGCTAACTCAAGGGTTAAGTGTGTAAATGTAAGCCAGTTGCGCCCCATTTTGGCCTTATCGCAATTTACCAAGCGCTTCCTTTAACACACTTAAATCGCAGTGGTTGCCCGCGGAGAAGGGGGGTTACTTTTAAAGCGTAGGTAACTTTCCCTTCCTAGTGCCCGCCAGTCCCGCCCTCACGTCTCTCACGTGTCATTATCTTAATTTAAGGCAGCCAAGAACAGGGCGCCCAACCTCCGCTCCCCAGCCAGTTGGTCTACCCCTCGCCAATAGAGTTTCTTTCAACTCCCATATCTCTTACTTGAATACACAATTATGTGGTTCACGGTGGGTGCATAGGTGTGTGTGGTTGTGTTTGTCGGTGTGTGCACAGTGTATGGGTAAAAATTAAATTTCTCATGCTAAGAGACGGCGATATCGTTGCTCATCATTATACAGTCAGGCACGGTCCGTGGCTTGTTACTATGCATGGCTATATCACGACTTCAGATTCGTCTCGTGTGTTTCTATACCCTTATGTTGAGTATATTAGATTTGATAAGGGTTTGACACTTTGGATGAATTTAAAATGAAATGAAAGGTTCTCCAAATTCACAAAATCCAATTCTATACACAACTTTAAATTTAAACAATACCTATTTTATAAAACTTTATAATAGTTAAAATTACTGAAATAACTCAATATGTTCTGATTTGGATCTTCAATTCTAATTACTAAATACATATAATTTTCTTTTTTTTATTTAACGATTTAATTTTTTGTATTTTATTTTTTTAATTGTTATTAATGTTTTTATACCCATTAATAGATTTTTATGCCATCTCACCTGTAAGGGTGTTCCCATTTCGGCTTGCTTAATATTCCCAACTGAGGCTCTTGTTTTACTCTGTTATTAGACTCGTGGGAGTTCCCACATGCAATTTGCAATCTTTCCCTGAGCGTGTGCTATGACAGTTTTTGTATAAGTATATTTATCAAATGAAAACATAAATACATAGAGAGTGCATATCTGTGTGTGTGTGGGTGTGTGTGTATGTGTGTATGTGGGTGTGCTTGTGTGGCTTAATGAGGCCTGTGGTACTCGTGCTGTTGCTGCCATTGCGTAGGTTGTATGTGTGTGTGGAGCATATCAACATTTTATTGCACATGAATTTCAAATTTCCAACTCGCACAGTTTACACATGAAATCAACAAAGTGTGACAGTTGATGTGTCCAATACAGACACCCACTCACACACACTCGCACGCACACTCCCATGCATATTGTATGCGTGTGTTATGCACATGTCCTGATATTATTGCATTTGCTGTGCCGAGCTGTCAAAATCTGTTCGCAAAATGTGCAAATGAATGCAATTTCAAAAATATACAATTTAAATACTGCACTAAAATTTCGAGCGACTGTTAGGCAGAGTTCTGTATAAATTTTTATATGTGAATTTTAGCCGCATATTAAAACTTGTTTTTTAAGCTTGCAAAACAAAAAAACCACCCAGAGCATGCCCTTAAAAAATTAATATATTTTTTTGTTGAGTTTGATTCAAACAAAAAATTCTTTTCCGAAATTCAATTTTTTTTTTTTACATGATGCTGGATTAAAACTAAATACATTAAAAAAATATATTTTTATGATTATTGGTACCTTAAAATAAAATAAAATGTAAATTGACATCGTTGTCAATATATTTTTGTAAAAATATTCCCAGTTTCCCAACTATTATGAAATTTAAATAAAAAAAAAGTCAATGGTTACATATTAATGAAAACATTTTTAAAAAATATTTTCAAGAAATATGACCAATTTTGATTTAAATCCCATAAAAGCGTATTTAAAGAATATTATATTTAATTTAAAAAAAAATCACAATATTTGCAGCATTTACCTTGAAATGCTTTAAAATTGAAAGGTGCGAACATTTTAACTAAAAACAGAAAAGTAAAAATCCAAAATAAAAGTTTTTGGCACCGATTTTCGGTTAAATCGAAATAAATGCGGTCAAAACCGAATGCATATTGAAAATGCGCATAAATGAGGGCGAGTGAAACGACACAGCATACACACAAACACACACACAAGATACACTGAAAAACAATCAATTATGCAATGCGAAAAGCCAAGTCGTGTCCACGGACACGAAATACGGAAGCCGAACGAGAAATCGAAAGGCATTTGCGTCAATTTCTCAATGATCATTGCGATGTGGGAAAGGGGAGGGAGGCACAGACCAAAGTGGACGCCTGCAATGCGCCATAAGCTGACTACCGGCCAACAAAGTGAAGAACTGTCGAATGTCCGCCTGACGACAATTTTCATTGAATATTTGTCCCTGTCGAGCCTAGTGTGTGCGCGTGTGTGTGTGTGTGTGTATATAGCCTCTTGAGCGTGTCGGAAGTTTGTGCCAAAGGCAAGCAAGCAGCCGCTTTACAAAATTTTGCTGACCTCAATATTTGCTTAACTTTTCAACAACAATTTCGTTATGCGATTTGCCTGCCAAGCCCCAACCCTTTTTATCTTTTGCTGGGGGGTCTGTCATAAATGCCTGCAGTTTGGCAGTTTTGTGCAGCGAAAGTGTTTTTCGTAACGTTTTAACGTAAGTTTTGGCTCAGTATTGTTGGTTTATTGGTTCGATTTCGATGTCAAACTTTTGCTATTGCTTTTAAGCCCAGCAACTTTTGCGTCTTCTTCTTCATCTTTCTCTTTTAACAGCTCCACCACGTGGGTAACGTCTTCGTTCGTTTGACACAGTCAATTTCATGCTTCAAACTACAATCCATAGGTTCAGCTGTGGGTCGAAGGACATTTGCCTTTATAGAATTCAATTTAAATTACCCCCTCAGTCCGATTACCACCACTCACCAACATATTCGCCGCAAAGCGAAACATGAGCATCAACTGCACCGCTGGACCCAACAAAAAGATGGGCAACAGTTGCAGGCTGAGCGCGAAGCCGCTCAACATTAGCCACTGATACATGGAGTAGATGAAGCATAAGCAAATTGTTAAATTTGAGAGAATCACCAGACTGCTCACATACACCAGCTTGCAGCGCTGTAAAGCATACAATATTAGCATTGGTTTTTATACACTTTAACCAAGTGAAACTAGTATATTGGGTCCGTCATGCTGTCCGTCGGCGCTAGTGAACTTTGGATATATTCTTGTAGTTAACCTACTCAGACAAAGTGTTCAGATTTTTGTGCCACACCCACTGGGAGGTAGGCAATTGGATAACACCTCAAATCGCAAATTTCGCACAATTTTAACATTTGAGTCACCAAGTTCGAGATGTCACCAAGCCGAGTCACCAAGCCGCGAAAATCTATATTTCGCACAGTTTTAAAGCTAGAGTTACGAAATTTGGAAGGTAAATAACTGGTCAGCTCGTTTAATGATCGCCCCCCGCTAACGAGTATATAGCAGTCGGCAACGCCCGACTGTAACGTTCCCACATATTTTTTATTAATTTTCTATATTTTTATAGGCAAAAATCGATACTTTTTTTTTTAAATGATCTATCTAGTTTTACCCGTTTTATAATATCGTTCAAAATACCTTAGATCCATTCTACTTTATTAAATTAAATTCTGGTTTTTTCTAGTCTAAAATTGTTGTAGGAATATACTTAAGATTATAATCTAAGCCAGATATAAAATAAGTAATAGTTTCAATATATACCAATAAGACAAGAATCGTTAGTCACAAATAGATCATTAATTTGCAAACACGTACCGGCACCAAAAGAGCGAGTAAAAAGGGCAGCAACAGGGCCAAATGATGTTTGAAAAGTATTTCAAGAAAATTCCACGTTGTCGTCTTTAATACTAAGTGCAGGTCTTCATGGGTTTGTTGCAGAGCTGGTGCCTCATATACGAGAGGTATGTAATAAAACGTATTAACTGGGCCCAAAGAGTTTATGGAACCTGGCAAGAATATCAATATACAAAAAAAACCAAAGATCGAAATACAAATTCAACGATAACTTACTCTGTGCTAACTGTTTAAAGCGATTTATAATATAATACATACACAAATTGTGTGTGATAAGCAAAAGAGCTTCACGCTTGATGGGATTCATTGAGCGCTGTTTAATTGTATAAAATAAAATATAAAATATGTATATTTAATTGAAAATGGGTACTTACTACGTATAGAAATAACTGATATATAAGTACGATAGCAGTTACTATTCCATCGTGCACATCGGCCATAGTGCTTGGCACGCTTTTTAATTTTGAATAATTAAAAAAAAACTATAATTTGTATGACTGAAAAGTCTAAGTAGTAGTTTTATCGCTAGGTGAAAAATATGATATGACTTCATACTCATTGCTTTTCTTAAATTCGGCGTTTCACTTTAATGCTCATCATTAATAAATTTTCATTTTCATTTCTTGCTTTTCGGTGGCTCGTCCAGAGCTTAATGATATTTTCCCATTCCATTTTATTATTATTAATTTGCATCCGCACGTCAGCAACTTCAATTATTAAATGTCTTAATGAAGAACATCTGACCGCAAGACTTTCGTATAATGACTTACAATTACCAATTATCAGATTGTTGCATTTTGTCAACTTGCCAACATTGCAGTTGCATAAGTTTGGCGTGCATAAATCAAAACAGAATCATTTAATTCAATTTGCCAACATGTGTAAATAATGTAAGGCATTCATATCTCAACATTTAATTTCCTAACCTAATTGACTGGCTATCGGTGTGTTTACAGAAACTACACAAACTATAAAACAATAAAGAAAACAAATAAACATGCATAATTAATTTACTTCAACTTTGTAACAGCGTCCATTTGGAAGCTGTTGGCCAAATGTTGAATAAACCAATCCTCAGGTATTTTCTTATTTGTGTGTATACTCTCATTACTTATTTCAGTTTTTATATTATAATTATTAAGTTAAGTTTTCATTTAATAGTAAATATTAATACAATATTAAATATTTTTTCTAATAATTTCGTAGATTTACAAAAGGGAAAGAAATTAGAAAAATCATATATAATTAAAAGTTGTATCTAGAAAAATTGCGAAAGCAATTTGGCAAAAGCCATAATATTAAAATTTTAGTATTTATGTTAGTTTCTAAATGTTTTCAATTATTTTATTTTCCTAAGCTTATCTTTTAATCGTTTATAATTTAAAGTAAAATTGATAATCAATTCAAGTCAGATTTGATTTGTAAGCTTAAGTTCTGACATGCCCTTCACATGCCCTTCGTTTTTAATCGTACACGTTTAATATACAGCGCGTTTGATAATTTGACCAGAAATGTAACTTTTACTGTAACAGTACATCCCATTTCTGTATGCTTATATATATTATATCTATAAAGCTTGCTTGGTGATATCGTTATAAATAATGACTGCGATTAATTATGATGTAATCCTGACTGCGCTTGTTCAAACAATTTTCTCTCTCTTTCATGTTTTTCTTTTACTTATTTGCTTTATTTTATGTTTTTATGAATGTTGCAAATTTAATTAAACATTAATCATAGCAGCAAGCGGCAGCGAGTGCATTAAATTGGCCTGGATCACATTAATTAACGACGGCAACACTGGTAACTGGGTAACGTAGCCGAAAAGGATTTGCGTTATTAATTGAACGATATGCAGCGGTTCATGCAGTTACAAAAACTTAATACCCATATACGTACGATGTAAATGTCTGCAAATGCCTTATATATACATCTATTTATATATCGATTTTTTTTAGTTGTTTTACAGTCCGTGTATATATGTTCTTATATATGCAATTAAAGTACAGCTGTCACGTACGACACAGTACACCCAACCAAGCGCACATTTCATCAAAAGAAATTGAGCTTGAATTGATTTTGCACATACACACTCTCGCTTTACATGGGTATGTGTGCGTGTCGAAAACCTGGCCTAATGTGTAACATTTGGCTGGCAGTTATCTGCGTCCAAATACACAATGGGGCGGTAATTTTGGAGCGTTAAAACAAAGGGCCAACCACTCGTTGGCAATTTAGATGCTTGGATTCAATTTAAGTTCGTCTTCGCCTTCTCTTTCTTCTTTTATTATCGGCAACTTCTTTTCTACCTGGCTAAGTGAATTTCGCCTTTGCAATAACATTTAGTCATCGTTGATTTCATTTCAATAAATTTTTTTTGTCCTTTACTTAATGGATTTCATTCAATTATTGCTCAAATTATTTTTTTTTACCATTTTTATTATGTTCTTGCACAAATAGATTTTTTAGGTATTGTATGAAAAAAAACACGCTACAAGATAAATAAATGAATACAAGATAATACAAATAAATATTTAAAATACACGTTTTGAAATGTTTTCAATTGTGTTTAATTTTACGATATTCAAACTCACGTTAAGTATGCAATTTTTAAATGAAAAATTCTTTCAGTACTATTTTCAATCAACTCTGAAACACATATCAACAAGAACAAAAAAAAATCATTCAATTGGATTTATTTGTTCTTTTTTTTTTTTTTTTGGTAATAACCTAGCTCTGCGAACACAATTTCCTTTTAAGCTGGTCACATATTTCAGTCGGCAATCTCACCCGTTAGCAACAAGTTTGCCCGCATCAAACAAAAAAGAAAACTGAGAGAGTTGCCCACGCATTTATTTCAATTTCATTCAGTACTGGAAAACAGAAATACAGTGCGGGCCACAAACTCATTTACACTTTTAGGCTAAAACTGTCGGACGCAGAGTAATTTATGCATACAACGGCATTTAAATGCGTTTAGTAAGCTCGAGGGGTACGAGAAATTGTCCGGACAAAACACAGAATCGAGTCGAGCCACTCAGTCAGTCTGTCTATCAGTTCGTCCTTCTGTCCGTCTGTCAAAATGCAGACAGCCATTGCTGGCAATTTGGGTTCACTTTCATTTTTCACAGCGTCCCTTTCATAAAAGCTAAAGAAAGGGAGAACGAGCCAAAGAAGCTGGAGGGAAAATGAGCGTAATGGGTGCCAAAAGCCAAACAGACACGGACGACATTTTATGCGACTTTGGGGAATTGTTTAGAAAATTGACAAATTATGGTCATAAGTGGCACGATTAGTTTTGCTGGCCAAGTGTCCCAAGGTTGTCGCCTTTTCACTTTCAGCTTATTTTTGTTTTTTTTTTTTCTTCTGTTTTCACATAAGTACGTATATATTCATAGATTGTTCCAGTCGCACTGCGTGTTATTAATAATTCAATTTGGTTGTCTCTCAGCAGGCTCAGACACGCAACGACGACGAGTAATGCCTTAAATGCACCCCCCGCGCACCCCATGTTCTACAGTCTACCGCTGCCGCTCCTCACCCATTTACACCCCACCTCTATAGCTCATTATATATTCATGCAAGTTAAGTGCGAAAGCTCATATGGTGGAATAATAAATTGAATTTGGCCCACAAGCCTGCACAAATGCATAAGTAGCTACACGTGCTTTGTTGCCTAACTGTTTAACCGCCTGTCTGCCGTGAGATACAAATGTATCTAAGTCTTTGTGCTCGCGGCCCTAAAACCTCAATTCATTAGTGAGAGACTCGCAAAAAGTCATTAAACTATTACCTGATTGAGCTCTAGCTTTGAATTAACTAAAACCTCCAGCCAATTGAGTTAGTCATTGGTTGGGAATCTGTGAAAAATCCGTTATGCTGTCTAAACCTTTCTCGCTGTCAGCATTTCAATAAAACTAAAAGTGTGCTAAATGACGAAGTCTAATTTCTTAGTTTTCCGCATTATCAATAGAATATTTAATCTTTTTTAATTCAGTCATCTTAGATGTTAATAAATACAATACACGATTTTTTAATTCCAATATCTTTAGCTTTAAAACCCAAGCTGTAAATACGAGATTTCCTTTTGGTTTTCGTTTGATAATTCGATTAAGATTTATACGATTTTCCACCAAAGACTAGAAAAATAAATAAATATTTGTATTTATTTTTATCTTTGGTAACACTGATTTGCCTGTTCAATATTACGATCTATGGACCCACCAAGTAAAACTTCAGTATGCCGTTTTAAACTGTAGTATTAGAGTTAGTATTACATTAAAATAAATGACTAAAATTTCAAAATCTTTTTTAAATGGACATAATTTGGCACGCAAATTTTTACTAGGACACACAGCATGCTTGTTGGTATGTAAATTGCTTGCGAATCGCAGAAACTTGCCTAAGCATATTAAGGTTGTGTCACATCCGTGACGACTTGTCTTGGTCACCTTGCATTGCTGATCAAAAATATAATAATCATATTTGCTGTTAGGAAAGTTATTATTGGGTGCAGACACGACGGCGCTTGTGACGACAGTTCTTTGTCACCTTGCATGCCTGTTAAAGGAGATTAATCGTGTTACTAGTTATATATATATAACTAAATTGGGATTGATGGGTGGGGCCGCTTACCTGGCGACGATAGCGATCTTTCTTGCACTCGGGCAGTCTACACCAGGCGCGTGCCGCTTTCATGACCAGATCGTTGGGCTTGAGACCGCAGTGTTTGCGTCGATAGGTACGCAGAAAATTCAGATAGCCGTTGTTGGTGATAGGGCCCGGCTTTTGACATTTAACCCTGCAGCATCTTCGGGGTTTGCAACAACGGGGCTTGCGACATCGGGGCTTGCAACAACGGGGCTTGCAACAACGGGGCTTGCAGCAGGGCCTACGGCGCACCGGACAGCAAGGCTTCGGACAACAAGGCTTTGGGCGGCAACAGCGCCGTCTCTTGGGGCAGCAAGACCGTTTCTTTGGGCAGCACGCGTCCCCGAAATTTTCATCGTCGGCAGCTTCCCGATATTTTTCCCGCTGCGAATTCGAAAGTCTATTCCATGCCTTGCCGCCCTTCACCAAATCAGGAACACCAATTGAAGGAGACCCTGCGGCATAACGTCGCATAAAATTCACAAACCCATTGTTGGTCACGGGTCCTTTAAGTAAGTTCTTTTGAGCTTTCAATGTTGCGCTGTCATCCATTTGACTAAGGGAATTTATAGAACAGAAATATATCTTTTAATTACAAAATTAAATTTTGAATTAGCCTTGCCACTATTTATATTTAAAAATTCTTCGAAAATCGTGTCAAGAGATACCCCGAACTCAGCGCTCATCATATATTAAGGTGTTTAAGAATTTAAAAAAAAATATATATATAACTAATATTTACTATTAACGGGGCTCTTAACCGGCCGCTCCCAGCATTTAACACGAACCGCCGACCATTCTTCAACTGCGCCGCGATTCCATTTGATTCTGCTGTGATAAAATTCAAGTCTATGTGCACATAAACACTCCCACTGTTGTGATTTACTTATTGTTTTGTCGATATTGGCGGTTTTAGATATAAGAAGCTACGCTTAAGAAACCCGGTCAAAAAATCGATAAGCAAACGAAAAACAGATTTATCGATATTTTGAACTAAATTTTGATCTGCGTATGGTATAACGAACCGAATAAATGCAAGATCGGCTTTCTTGCTTTAGTAGTCTCTGAAATGGACGCGTTCATACAGACCGGCAGAGAGACAGACAGACAGACAGAAGAACATGGCTAATCGACTCGGCTTGTGATGCTGATCAAGAATATATACACTTGTGATCGGAGATGCTTCTTTCAGGTTACGCTGCACAACTCTGTACCACACTACCACTCACATTTCACGATGTGAACACACTAAATCGATAAATATTAAGAATTATCCATGACGAAAAATAATGATAAGTTCCTTATGGACGACCCGGACCCTCCGACCCTACAGCGTGTCTAAAATTACCCTTTGCAAATAAAATTCTTAGAAAAACGAAAGACAAAATTCTGCATTCGTATGCATTTGCACAAGAACGCAGAAGTTGCTAGCGGTTGATCCTTTAAAATGAACTTGATCCGCGTCTGATATAAACGAACCAAATGAATAAAACTTTTTGCTGCTACAGAACACGGTTGTATTCGACATATTTTGAGTATTTTAAGCCTTCCATCCAGATTTGTCTCCCATTAGCTTTTATAAATGGCTAAGCACAAAAAGAGTATTTCCCAAATTCTTGATATCATTTAAATGTATCAAGGAAAGCCAAGCAGATAAATTAACGCTCTCTCATGAAGACATACAAACATGCAGAGCTGCATACCAAGCTCAAAGCGCTTGTGTACATTGTGCACCATGAATTGCCGCAAATTTTTGTTTGTCTAGCTGCAGAGAACAAGGGCCTCGTGTCTCATGCCCCAAAACTCACTCAATCAGTTACGAAGATGAGCACTTAGACAAGAAGGACAGTGATGAGCAGGTGGGGCGTGCCAGGAGGCGGACAAACTGCGGGCTTTAGAAGCAAGCAACAAGCAACAACGCTTTGAGCAACGCTCTGAGCAACAAAAGCCCATAATTAATATCACTTTACAGTTGTAAACTACCAAAATGTGAGTGTTAGGCAGCGAGAGCGAGAGAGAGAGAGAACTTCGGGGCCAGCTTTAACTTAAATGTAGTCTGCTTGTATTTTATGCATTCTCCTTAGTGCTAGATACCAAGTATTTGCATTCGAAGCAACCAAATTGTGCAACGTTATTAACTTAATATAAATTATGATTTATTTAAGCCGTGTTCATACTGGTTGCGAATACATTTCCAAAAATTTTAATCTGGTTTCTTATGTGGACATGTATTAATGCTGATTTATATCCAGCTGGGCTTTTCTATGCCTCCCTGACTTGGCTTTGCATAGAAAGCTCAATTGCATTCGTGCTGTTTAGCATCAGGAGGATAGGGCGTTGCACAGTGGCAATTATCCGGAATTTGAATAGCATTATTCTCCGGCTGGCCAATTGTTGGGGTTGGTTTATTTAATGAAACTGCCGACAGCCGACAGACTGAAAGCATCAAGTGGAGGCTTCACAGTAACCGATACTGCGAGTGCAATCGACAGCCACTCAAGTTGAATTGTTTTACAAGGCAAATTTACCTGAGTATATTTGTAAAGAGACGAAACTGTAACTTCATTGTATAAAACTAAAATTGTATGCGCTTATTTAAGTCTGCGCAATAATATTAAAGCTTAATTTAAGAATATAATAACTGCCTGCTTCCATTCAAAGTGAAATGTTATAAAACAATATATGGATAAATTCTATCAATATATGGCTACATATTATCATAAATATGCATAAAATGTAATAAAACTAAAAACTGTAAAAGTATTCAGACAAGGTTGTTAGATAAAAAAGCTAAAAAAGCTGAACATTGTTTTATACATTGTTGGTTTAAAAAAAGGGAAAGATTGACCTAGAGTCCAACCAGCAGTATATACATTTCAGTGTCATCTTCATCCTCCCACAGTCTTTCATCTTACGGTTATCATCTCTAGCATTCCCTTTTTCACGATTCTACGCTGTGTTTTTCTGTTCTTCGAAGTCACCTAAGTAAAGCGCTTTGCAATAAAGCAACTTGCGCTGGAATCACGTTGCCCAAGAAAAATGCTATCGGAGCGTTTATGCTTTTGATTAAGAAATTGACAGCTGGGCTAAGGATGTGGGGAAAAGCTAGAAGGGATAAGGGTTGGAAAGATGAAAGACTAGCACAACAAGGTAAGCGGCAAAGGGCGTTGAGTGATTATCATTAGCCGCCAGAATAGTTGCCATTTAGCACGCACAAGGAGCAGCAGCAGCAGCAGCAGCAGCAGCAGCAGACACAGCTACATTCAGTTGCGACAATGTTTGAGTAATTGTTTGCTGTTGGCTGATGTTTCAGCAGTGGCAGGCACCACAGATGCAGCAACAAAATTTGCATGCATTGAGCCCAGCAGCCGCCCAACTACCCCTATCTGAAACATCCCCCGCATTCCCTTCCGTGTACTTGCCGCACTGTCAACTGCTGCTGTCTGCTGTACCTCCTGCACGTAACTGCACGCTGGCAGCAGCATCAGTAGCAACTGCAGCAGTAATTGCAACAAACAATTAGCGTCACTTGGATTTATGTTTACGAGCGGCTGCCTCGACATTATCCAGCACAACCCAGAACACCCCCACCCCGTTCTATTACTGTTGCGTGCGAGGATTAAAAATGTTGGTTCAATCACAGCGCACATTTAAAAAGTGCGACAGTGGAAAACACGGCAACGCCCGCACACATGGACGTTTTTATTTTGTTTTGTACTTACCTTAATCTTAAAACTCGTCCTTTTATAAATTTATATCACACATATATAAAATTTACTTTTTTTTAGCAAGCTATAACCAAAGAATAAAACTCTCAAATGTTGTTGTTTTCTTAACAAGATGTGAAATAATACTGAATTATTTGAAAAATGTACGCAAAAGCTATCCCAGCGAGTGACTTAAAAAGCATTGGATATCATCTTTTCAAATTCAAAATAGAAAGGAAATAAGCTTTATAAATATAAAGCATGTTTTAATAAAGGTTTGTACTCTTCGGTGAATAAGTTTTCAGGGATTTGGACAACTGAGCAACGATGATCAGGGTTTCAAACTCAGGCGAGAATATTGTTTATTCTAACCAGTGCTATTAAAAACCTAGTTTGGTGCCCATGAATGCTTTGCTTCTGTTTGCTGCAAATTGACTTGTGAATTATTTTTTATGAAATACATTTTTTAGTGTTATAGTATTTTAATTTTTTTTTTATCATTTTAGAAAATCGATTATAATAATCGATCCTTTAAAACAAACTTGACCTGCGCATGTCAGAGACGGGTCGAAATTAAAAAAGCCTCTAATACTTACATTTTACGAGATCGACAATACCGATAATACAAATAAACTCTGTAACTGGCTTCTCACAATACAATGGTAAGCCAGAGAATACTATATATATATATCGTGATCAGCAGTTGTAAGCGAGGATTTTAAGCCGTGAAGAAGCAATCTGCCGTTCAACTCATGTTCCTTAACGATTTCAGGTTAAATATAATTAACATTACAAACTATACAATAATCAATAAACTATAGGTTATTCTAAATATAACCTTACATATATATAAATAGATCATTCAATAAATACAAAATATATTAGCTGTTCAAGAACGAAAAAAATGAAATATTTATATATGACGTTGCACAAAAAAGGTGTTTATTACGCAGAAGTCTGCAAATAAGAGTCACAATGTTTATAATCTGAAATTTGCTTTTAATTTGATGTATCTCAATGGAAATATATATTCAATTTACATTTAAGCAGATGTTCTTTTGTTAAATGGTAGAAATATTTTTCGAAATATATTGGAATTAAGAATATCCTCAGCGGTGCAGAAGTCATCGAACTTTTGGTTTTTGGCTAGGACAGGTTTTTATCCTATTCAGGTTTCTGTCCTAGATATTTAATTTTCGTATCGATGGTATTGTGGACATTGCTTTGGATATTCGGGCGGGCTTCAACAAACGCTTGTCGATGTTAGTTTTAATGCTTTTTTCTGTCCGAGACCTGCTCCGCCTGTTGTGATAATGAAAGGTATTAAATTTTTGTAGAGACATTGACCTTGCAAGCTTACCTGTCGGCGATACATTTCCTTCTTCTCCTCTGAGAGACTACACCATTCTCGTGCCGCCTCTGCAATCAATTCGTTAGGCTTTAACTTGTGGTTCCGTTCCCTAAAGTTGCGCAAAAAGTTTAAATATCCGTTGTTGGTAACCGGCCCAAGATTTATGCCGTCGTCTGCGCAGCATGGCTTGCGCTTGGGCCGACACCGGGGCTTGGCACATCGGGGCTTACAGCGGGGTTTCGGACAGCAGCGCGGTTTCGGACAGCAGCGCGGCTTCGGACAGCAGCGTGGTCTTGGACAGCAGCGTGGTTTCCGACAGCAACGTGGTTTTGGACAGCATCGTGGTTTCGGACAGCAGCGTGGTTTCGGACAGCAACGTGGTTTCCGACGGCAGCGTGGTTTGGGGCAGCACCCATCGACAAATTCAGATTTGGCTTTGCGCACCTCGTCAAGATTATATTTGCTTCTTTGGTGTTTTGACAGTCGATTCCAAGCTTTACTGCCCTCCACAGAAGCGGCAACCACGTCGAGGCCATAATTTCGTTGGCTATATCTCCTCATAAAGTTAACGAAGCCATTATTTGTGACCGGCTCGTGCAGAGTACTTTGCGTCGGAATTGTAGATTTTGTTTCCATCTTGTTTGCTCTGTTAAAAAAAAATATGAATTACTAATTATACTAGTGCTGTATAGGATATATCCCTAATAAATTAAGTAGTCCTCGTCTGACACGTTTCCTTATAAAAGAACTACCCAACCCGTATTCACCCTAGTCTCGAAACCCGTTTGATTTATGTCGCTGCTTCTCTTTCTTTTTGTAGGCCAAACAGGCGCCTGCAGTTCTTGTAATTGAATGTTGTTGCACTATGTAAATGACGTCATTACCCTGTCCCAACTGTCTGCACTATGTCTGTTCACAAGCGGCTTTACAGGATGTTGTCCTTCGTTCTAGCCCACTTCGCTGGCGGAAAATTCTTCCTGGGGTGCGTTTTTCCCTTACCTCAGCTCGCGACACTATTCACATATAAATATTCGTCTGTATTTAACAAACTTTTATTGTACGTAAATTTCTATATTAAAACAAAATTAAATTTTAATCTATTGTAGAGGGAATGTTTGTTGACTTTGCAAATGAAGTTGAAGTTTTGTGGAGCAATAAATCATTGCCTTCTATGAAAACAAAATTTTTAAATAACATTTTTTTCCACTTACGCCAGGCTCGCAAAACTATGCAAAAAGGAAGATTCAACCAAATATATAAAATAAATTTCTTTACACGTTATAAATTTCCAAATTGAACAAATAATTCAATTATAAACTTTTATAGGAGAAATGACTGTTAACTCAGCAAGTGCTAGAAGTGTACTGAAATTGTACGAGAATCACATCGACAAGCTCTCCCAAGCAATGAGTGATAAATCATTGCCTACTATGTGAAAAGAAAAATTTAAAATTATATTCCGAACATTTAACGATTTTTCATACTTGAAACAAAAGTGAGAAACATTTTTAATGGATTTATACCGTTTCTTGGCTAAGAAAACGTATTTATTTATTTTATTTTATTTAGAAATCCGAAGTTTGTGCTTTATTTAAGAATTGTCACCTTGGCTATTCTATTCTAAATGATTTTCATTCAAAATTCTTTTTCGATGTGATTTTTTACAGTAGAAATTATTTTTAATTTTTATACCCTGAACCAATTAAAAATGGTTGAAAAGGGTAGATTGGTTTTGTTGAAATGTGTGTAACAGACAGAAGGAGGCGTCTCTGATCCCATAAAGTGTATATATTCTTGTTCAGGACGACGAGCTGAGTTAATTTCGTCATGTCCGCCTGTTGCCCCTCTGTCCATCCGTCTGTCCGTCTGTATGAATGCTGCGATCTCTGAAACTACATAAAATATAAATCTTGGTCTCATTCAGTTCGTACATATCATACGCAGAACAAGCCTATCATTTTTTGAATTACTTGCTGAGTTTCATTAATATCGATAAAAATTGATGGCAACCTTTGTTTTTTAAGCAACAAATTTAGTGCGTTTCAACTTGAAAACTTAAAAAAAAAACATAAAAATCGGAAATCAAATACTACAGACCTGAATTTTGGTTTGTAAATGTATTTCAATCCATCAAAAAAATAAAATGATAAAAAAAAACCATCCAAAATCTATAAGCACACTCAAAGCATTCGTTCGGATTGGACTGAATGGATTTGAATTGTAGTCGCCTTCGATGGGACGCCGGCGGATAAAAGGGGCACATCGTGTGCTTGTTGCCACAGCTTAGATTTAGGACTAGGTGGGGGGCGCAGCCAGAGGGTGTAAATTATGTGTCTGTGTCTGCGTCTGCGAAAGGTAAAAGAAGAACACTTTTTTATTCTTTTCCACTATAAAGTTTATTAAAATTGCAAGCCGCAAGCGCTGTGATCAAAATACAGACACAGAAGGCGCATATGGAATGCCTCGAAAGGATTCAGGATTCAGTATTCAAGATTTCATGTATGCTAGAAGGCTTTCTATTATCTGTAAATTGTTATGATTTATTATATGCGGGTTCAAGTTTATGTTTGGGCTATAAATTGCGAGTCCCAAAAGGGATGCAAAGGCCATTGCCCCTCTGCAAACCCCCTAATTCCCCCTCCCCAACCGCTACCGGCAACAGTTAAGTCAATTAATTGGCCTTAGATTTATTAGTTTTTTTTTGTAACTTCCCGCTCTCCTATTCTCCCAGATGTTCTTTTGTAGTATGGCGCGTATGTGTTGTGATTTATTGCGCGAAGGATTTTAACCTTAAAATGGAAGTTTTTGCCTTGGCACGCACACAGCCAGCCCCTACATGAGTTCAGGTAATAACTAGTTGGTGGCGTGGTGTGTCACTGTGTTAGTGTTTGTGTGTGTGTGTGTGTGTGTGTGTCTGCTACCTTGAATGCGTGCTATTAGCATATAAATAGATATGTCACTTTAAATATTAGATACATACGAATAGCGGTATTCGCTGAGCCTTTGGGCAACACAGTTGTTGCGTGCAGAGCCAACAACAATGAATACAACAGACACAATATCTTGATGGCTTTCCATTAAATTTGTCTTAGTGTCAAATGTGACACACCAAATGCCGTTGACACTCATCTTTGCCATTTACTGTACTAAATTATTAACTAGGTCAAAAGAGAGACATTTAACGAGCACGCGAAATTTTTAGTGTTAAAACCAAAAACTGTCACAACTTGGCAGTTGACCTAAATTCGGCGTCGGCAGCGATGGTATGAATGTATTACTGTAAGATAAGTTCCTTTAACTGCAGTGTGACAGAATGTGATTGTAGAAGCAATTTACTAATTGCAGTACACGTAGTTGATTGAAAATCATCACTGGAATTTGAATACTTGTTATAAGTCCGCACCTACTTATTATTTGAAGGAAATTTTTGATATTTTCAGAATACATATCTTACATTTGTAGCAGACCGATAGCTCCACAACTAAGAGACTGTTCTCTCATATCTACCAAGCTGTTAACTCTAGCTTGCAAAAAACGAAGGAAATATTTTCTGATTAGAGTTCAAATAAACTAAACGTGTGTGCAGAACGAATCTGGAATTTATTAAAGACTGACACACATTAGAGATAGGTTGTTCATTAGATCGGTGAAACGTTTTTGTAAATAAAGTCTAGTGTAGGAATGAAAATTGTTGTAGGTACTTTGCATTTATACTTTTTGTAGCGGTGTAAAGTTGCCAATCATTAAAACCATCTGGACTTTCCTATACAACAATAATAAGCGACAAAATAAACATAGGGGTAAGTTTTTAATTAATCATATTAAGAATAATTGGTTTAATTTTAAGCGTATCTTGTTATCAATTTTGATAGCAATTTTAATTACCTATTAAATGCTTATATGTGATTCATAAACTTTTATTTATTTATTTATAAATATTTATATTTTATATAATATATATTTATATTTTGTGTATTTTCGATACACAAATATTATGAACATATATATATATAAAACCAATATATATATAAAATAAATATATAATTTAAT
>SCDT01000622.1:19512-47861 GCA_004143765.1 Drosophila melanica | reverse complement strand
TATATATATATATATATATATATATATATATATATTTACATATACGTATACAAACACATGCACATGGCTGTATATTCTCGGTATGTGTTTGCCGTCTCGCGTGCTTTGGTTAGTTTTATAGCAAATTTAGTTCTGTTCGCACTGCTCACTTTTTTCCTTATGTTTTTTTCTAATTCTTACGTAAATTGCCTGTAACTGCAGTTGGCTTGTTACGTTGGGCACACTTCAATTTTGGTTTAGTCAGTGTTTGGTTGCTTTAATTGAACTTCAACTGCGAAAGTGTCGTGAACTCGAGCGCAAATCTGTGTGCTGCGGCCCGCATATTAGTTATAAACAAAATGCCAGGGCTGCGCACGTTTTTTAGAAAAGTATCGATAAATCGCTGCAGCTAGAATCGAAAAATCGCGGCGACTTTGACAGCACTGTGTACGGTATCGTTTTGTCTGCTGTGTGCGACATAGTACAGAAGTTTAATTCAGGGCTGGGGGGTTTGGGCAACAAAACACGATAAATATAACAAGTAAATTCAAAAATCGTTCGTTAATAAACTGTTATACGCGTATCCGTTTACACGCACGCCCAAAACATATGTGCTAATTGCGATTTTGCAACAGCTTAGCTCATCGGCCAGTTGCCCCGGACAACCGCACAACAATAACAGCGAACATATGTTCCAATTTACTGTGTAATTGTGTACTTAAACTATGACACGCTCTGCTTACGAGGTACAGCGCGACTTTGCGCTGAGCTGCGGACTACGTTCACAAATCATTTGGGATGCGTAAGCTAATTGCGGTTTAATTTTTGTTTGGGTAAATTTGTTTTAATGGTGATGTATGTAACAGTCAAAATATATATTCTATATCAGCCTTGATAGCTAAATCGATTTAACCGTGTCCGGTAGCCTGTGCGTAAAAAACTAGCGATTTGGAATTATAGTTGTATATATTTCCCCCATTTCTTAAGTATCGATATATATCGATTTTAAAATATATATATCTGAAATTATACGTAAAGTAAGCATAAATTGTAATATTTAATTGTTTGATTAACTTTTTTCCCAAAAAAGTTTTTAAGAGTTATCAATGAATATAAGTGATTATGGGTGTAAATGCGGGGAAATTTAAATGCATAGGGTATAGGGTATTTCTCAGTCGGACACTCCCGACCAGAGCATTTTTACTTCTTACTTATAGATATACACCAAAATAATACGAAGGTACAGGGTATATACTAGTCGAGCACATCCAACTAGAGTACATTTATGTGTATAAATATAGTATGTCTCAACATAGTGAGATACGCTAACCTTTAGTTGGACACTTTCGACTACCAATTACAATTTACCGGAATTTCCCATAGGCTATCGCCGGATCAGGGTGACGTGCTAAAGCAAAAGATTGCGGGCATAATACACGAGAACGAGGGCAAGCGGAGCAAATCGTTGGCCCGGCAGCGACTGAAAGTGTTCGAGAATGTTTGGCAGCAGCGGAAGTACACGAATGGGATGCTGCTCTCGGCGATTATCTACGTGCTGGTGGCAAGCGAGAGGGATCCGGAGCAGGCGCTGCACTCGACCCGGTTCAGCTGCCATCCGGTGATCCGCACACGCAAATGCGTGCGAGAAGGTGGCGGCAATAGCGACGACTGCTGCATGATCTTCATCGATGAGCACGGCCGTGTTTACGCCAACTGGCGGCAGTACGTCTACCAGAACACGCTGCCCAAGGGCACAATGATCGCGCCCAGCCAGGGCATATACCGGCTGACTGACGAGCCGGACGCTGAAGTTTTCCTAATGCTGCACGCTACGCCCGCTTCACGCGTCAACTCGCAGCTGCTACAAGCTGGCGATGCCATCGCCACAGTTGGCGGCCTGGCCGCCACAGTTCCCGTGGCAGCCGCCCTGGCTGCGTTGCCAGTGGCGCCGCCAGTGCTCCTGGCCGCCACGGTGGTCGGCGTTGGTACGGCGGCGTACAGCACGGTGCGATCCGTCAGCTGCCTCTATGATCGACGCCAGCACGGCCAGTCACTCTCGCTGCTCGACAACGGGGCCCGCAACAGCTGGCTGGGCGTGGCCGGGGGCGTTGTGGGTCTGGGCGCGACGGGCGCCACCACAGCGCTGACTGTGACGCACCGCGAAGTCAATGCGGCTGCTCAGCTGGCCGTGAAGGGCATCAATGTGTCGTCTATTGTCATTTCCGGTACGGGTGTGGCCAACGGGGTCTACGATTTGTACCTGGTGAGTGTGTATATATACAAATATATATATATTTAATGCCTTGATTGTTAAAAAAAAAAAAGGAAAATTTGCAAGTGTTATTATTATTTTTTTAAATAAAATATCAACACGACAGGAAGTCCTTGTCATAGAAATTCCCTTCTTTAGAGATGGAATTTCCCTAACACAAGAGATAGAAATTCCCTTCTTGGAGATAGAATTTCCCTGAATTTACCCATTCAGTGAAAAATCCAAATTAATTTACTTAAATCAGTACACTTTTTATCAAAGCTTTTTAGCTATTTCTTTTTTTAATTGTTTCATAAAATCCCAAATATCGGTTTATTTAATTCAATTCCATTTAAAAATGTACAGTGATGATCAGTGGCAGACAGTTACATAAAATTCCCCCTATTCTGTTGGGGATTTTATAAGCAATGTTTATAATTCAGTTAGACTTTTATTTCCCACAGTTTTAAAGATAGAGTTAATAAAAAAAATGTAATAAAATTTTATTTTCGAAAATAAATATATTTTGAATGTGGAGTCAATATATAGGACAAATCATGATCAAAATGCCATCAAACGTGAAAATCGGTATACTTTTGACAGTTTTATGATATATGGACGCTATGGAATCTGACAACTTTACATGTCAAAATTTTTGCCGATTTTGGGATGATTTTTGATAAAAAATTTGACCCTCTCAAAATCACTTTTAAAGTTGTTTTTTTTATGCTAATTGTGACAAATAAAATCGATTAAAACTATAAATTCGCAATTCTAAATTTTGAAAAAATGTTTTTTTCCAAAATTCACAAGGGGGGAGTACATGCTTTTTTCGAAAATGAATATATTTTGAATGTGAAGTCAATATATAGGACAAATCATGATCAAATGCCATCAAACGTGAAAATCGGTTCACTTTTGACAATTTTATGGGGGTTTGATATATGGGAGCTATGGAATCTTTTATTTAAGAACGTGAACGAGTATAACGCAGTTGGTATCGCCCGACTGCAATGTTCTTGTTTAAACTGTGTTTTTTGTTGTTTCACATCCCCATCTTGATTACAGAAAATCAGTGATGATCAACCCCTGAGCAGCCTCGATGTGCTCCAGGTTGCCGCCAGTCTGATCATCTTCACGCACGCCATCAACAATCTGCGGCTGACCAACAACGTGACCGATGGCTACACCCTGCGCCAGGCCGTCAGCAATGAAACCAGGTACTGTTACTCAATTTGAAAACGCACAGGAACTGAACTCATCTCAATGTTATGCAGGAAACTCTTTGGCCAGATTGCCGAGGAGACGGTTCAGTTGCGCGGCGACTGTTCCGGCCAGAAGTTCGATATTGTGCGCACTCTCAACGAAATACCCTTCAAGGAGGCGCTGCTGGGCATGCACGAAATCCACAAGCACTTGACGCAGGGCTCCACGGCGCTGGGTGCCGTCGGCGCCACGTTGCTGCCCAATTTGATCACCACGGACGCTGGCGGGCAAATGCACTTGAATGTGGATCTGCTGGCCAAGTGGCTTGGCGACAAGTTCGTGCGTCACATCAGCAATCTGGGCAGCTTGCTGGACGTGATGGATGCCCTCGCCACGTACTTTGGCGAGGAGTCGGCGCAGCTGCTCATGCAGCTGGCGCGCAACTTTCTGGAGCAGCACGTGGATGGCATCGATCGCGCCTTGAACACATTTCTGTCCACGGAAATGGTGCTCTACCGCATCTTGATACAGTGCATCACCAATTACGAGCACTTCACGCCAGACGCCTTGGAGCTCTGCCGCGCCGAGATCCTGGCCAACGTTTCCAAGTACTTCCAGTCGATGCAGCCAATCGACGAGCAGAACGCCCGCCGCAGCGACTGTCCCGATTGCCAGGGTGTCTACTACACAAGTGATATATAATGGGAATACAATGCACAAAGTTTTAACGAGAGCTTTATCATATCAGTGATTTAATTAATAATTACAAGTTTTATTATTAACTTTTACTAAATTAAAATTGAATTAAATTGAGTTTATTGCATTTGTGCGACTATATATATTTATATATATGTATATAAATGTTATTTTAGTTTTATAATTGCACGATCAATGTATGTATATAAATGAATTTCTTAATAAAATTGGCTGTTTTTTGAAAGTTATTGTGTTTTAATATTGAATGATTTCGTTTTCTAGGTTTCAATACCAAACTGAGGTTCAAACCATGAATAAAAAGACAAGTTATGGTTAAAATTTGCACTGCATCAGTGCAATTTCGATCAAATACTGGTAATAAAATATTTGGTCCCAACTAAACAATTTCCCTAAGGGCGTTTAAGTTGTGAGGAAAATACTTGTTATTATTATTTTGTTTTTAATTTCGAAAGACATTGTTAAAGCTTGTACGCATTTTGATGTGTGATTTTGTAGGACACAATTTCAACATGACTTTGGTCCCAACAAAATGGGATTTTGTAACGTACAATTTCCTTAAGGGTGTTTAAGTTCCTATGGGAAATATTTATCATTTAAATAATTTTGAAATTAATCCTAGCGGCATTCGCAAATATAATTCATAAATTGCTCGCCATAGCAAAATGCCTTTGGTGAGTCCAGGCGACTGATGCCCGTGATCACCATTTGCTCTGCGCTGGCATTGTACCGAATGGTGGCCTCGTAGAGCGACTCGTTGGGCAGGGTGCTCACCTGCAGCCGGCGTAGGGAGATCTGCCGATCGTCGGCCTTGTGGGGGTGGGCGCGAAACGCCTTCCAGATGCCCTGCAGCCTGAGCGGCTGGCAGAGACCCTCGTAGTGCTTCGCGAACATTGAGTTGATGCGCTGCAGCACCCGCCTGGCCATGCTATAGTCCAGCTTCGAATAGCTCGTGTAGGCCCAATACGACCAGCAGGCGCACCAGTGGTCCGCAATGCCCGCATCCGCACAGGTTCGGTTAGCGGGCAGCGGCAGCAGCAGGCTCTGGCAGTGCGGGCAATCGGCGGCATTCTCCGGCTGCTCGTCCGGATTGGGGCCACTCGACTGCCGGAGGATGTGCTTCAGCGTGGCGTACAAATCGTACGGACTGCTCAATTGCCAGCGATTCGCGCGCAACGCCCGCACAAATTCCGGATGCGCCTGCCGCAAATACGCCGGCAGCCAAATGTAAAGAAAGGGCAGACGCTCCTCGAGCCAGCCAAGCGGTGTCAGCCGGGTGACGCCCTCGCGCATCCCATGATCACTGAGCAGCACCACCACGCTCCGCTCCATGGTGCCCTGGCGCACCAGCCGCTGCAAGTAGCTGCGCAGGTACGCGTCCATGGCGCTGGTTCTCGAGATGCTCTCCCCGTGGCTGTGCGTGTTCGTCCAGAAGAAGCCGAAGAAGGTGTCGTTGCGGTAGCGACGGGCGAACTCGAGCGCATAGTCGTACACGTGCTCCGAGGCGTACTTGTAGCCCAGGCAGATCTGGCCCTGCTGCTCCTGCTGTACGCTGGTGTCCAGCCAGTGCTCCGCCGCCTGCAGGTACGGCCGGAGATAGTAGTCGACGGGCACTGCACGGAAGCCGCGCATCATGTAGTTGAACGTGTTGATGGGCGTGTCGTCCTCGCCGAACGAGGTCACATAGCCCTGATCCTGGTACGCCTTCCAAATGAACTCGCATTGATCCAGGCCCGCTTCGTCCAGCGGATCACAGAGCTCGGCGACGCTGCTGCGATTTAAGCCAGTTGTCAGTGCCAGCACATTGGGCAAAGTGTTGTCCGCCACCTGGAAGAACGACAAGTGATTTTTTTTTAATGCGCTGACATTGGACAAAGAGTTGGAGCTTCCTAAGAAATTTCCATCTCTTTACTTCTATTTAGTTGGAATTTCCCTAATTGAGCAAGTCAGAAAGCCTTTGATATAGAAATTCCCTATTTTGAATTTGGAATTTCCCTAATTGAGCAAGTCTGAAAGCCCTTCACATAGAAATTCCCTATTTTGAAAATGGAATTTCCTTAACACAAGAGCTAGAAATTCCTTTCCTTTGAGATGAAAGGAATTTTCGTATACAATATTTTATTTAAAAAAGAAACAAATAAATTATTTTGAAATAAAAATATTATTCCAAATCAAACAAAAATTTTTAGCATAAAAAAAAAAAGAATTCAATTTTGCTTTGAATTTTTTGTTATGTGATCAGCAAAAATCAATAATTATTTCAAAACGTTTTCCCAAGTTTTTCAAATTTTCTTATTATATATTTTCATTGTTACCCATTTCTTGTTCGTGTCACGACTTGCTTACCTTGTTGTAGCCGGCCATCTCGAACCAACCAGCGGCATTTAAATACTGGCGCGTCTTGGGCATGGCGCGCATCAGCTGCAGCCGGGAGACGGTGTCGATACCTATGATGAGCACGCTGGGCGCCCGGTGCTCGGATCCGCGGTGCTCCGCCCACTGCTGGAGGCGGTGACGCAGGTGCTCTTGCTCTGGGACCGTTGCATGTCCGTCGGTGTAGATCAGCTTGCCGCCGGCGTAGCACTGGACGATGAAGCCAATGGTGTCCGTGGGCAGCTGGACGCCACTCTGGAACTTGCGGCAGCTGTTGCCCAAGTCCACAATCTGCTCGGTCAGGCGCTCCACGGGCATGTAGCAGCAGCTGGGCGCGGTTGCAGTCCGGGCGGCCAAGTCCAAATCGATCTGCAGATACCTCTGGAAGGCGGTCCGATTGATCCACAGCTGATAGTGGCCGTTGGAGTCGTTGTACTCCACCCAGGTGAGGGGCTGCAGCGTGCTGCAGGGCTTGTAATTGACGCGCTTGAATTCCTTGTACACCTGCTCGTCGTACGGGCTGGCAGCCTCGATCGTGCAGACATCCGTGTCCACCAGAAACCGCCTCACATCGACGCACTGCATCATGGCGACCACAAGAGCCGCATTTAACCAAAGATTCCCCATCAGCTGCAGCTGCACTCGATTCGGCCGCTTCCACTTGAGTGGAGTCGCCGTCTCCGCCTTGCGTACTTTTTAAATACCCCGGCACCACCCCCCACCCATCGCCCACCATCCACCAGCTGCTGCTGCAGTTGGCCATTAGGTGGATTCGGCGAAGGCGAGCTGCAATTTCCATAATTTCCTGAAAAATTTAACTTATAAGATCGTGTTTCAACGCAAAGTAGGTGAAATTACAGGGTATTAAGAGTCTATCTGCTAAGCAGAAATTGCCTGCCGAAGAATAAATTCTAACATACGGTGATTTAAGTGAAGCAAAAGCGAGAGAGAGCAAGCAGAGAGACGCATTAAATTAAACATTATACAAAGGTGGAGAGAGGAAGAGAACACGAAAGAAAGAGCACGAGAAGGTGTCGAAAGACAGTGAGAATGAGAGAGAGAGAAAGAGAGAGAGAGAGAGACAAAAAGAGTGGGAGAGAGAGTGAGAGAAAATAGAGAGAGACAGAGATTGAGAGAGTGAGAGAAAATAGAGAGAGAAAAAGATTGAGAGAGAGAGAGTGAGAGAAAAGAGAGAGAGAGAGAAATAGAGTGAGAGAAAAAGAGAGGAGAGAGAGAGAGAGAGAAAGTAAAGGAGAGGAGAGAGAGAGATAGACAAAGAGAGGAGAGAGAGAGAGAGAGAGAGAGAGTAAAAAAGTGAGGAGAGAGGGAGAGAGAGAGGGGAGAGAGTGAGAGGGGGAGAGAGAGAGAAAATGAGGAGAAAGAGAGGGAGATAGTAAATAACAGTGAGGAAAGAGAGTATAGAGAGTGCAGGGGAGAGAGAACAGAAGAGAAAGAGAGAAAGAGCGAAAAAGAATGCGTGAGAGAGAAATAGAAAGAGAGTGATCAAGAGGAAGCAAGTGAGAGAAAGGAAGCGAGAGAGCAGAGTGGGACTGAAAAGAGGAAGAAAGAAAAATGGCCAGTGAGAGAGAGAGAGAGAGAGAGAGAGAGAAGAATACAAGAAGGGAGCTGAGAAATTTACTTGCAGTGAGAGTACGGCAGCAGAGCGCTAATATTGTACAACAAAAACACAACTTGTATTAACACACTTCACACACACTTGCACACACACATGTAACTGAAAAGCATCAAAACCTGCACAACTTACTTAATTTTATGAGAATCGCAGAGGAGAGCGCTGTTAAAAATGCGTTATTTTAAATGTGCGCGACATTTGGATAGTTAATGCAATGTAAATGTAATGTAAGTTGCATTACTTTCCATTAAAGTAATGTTAGTGGCATTACTTCACATTAGTATGTATATATATGAAACATATATGTATATATGTCATATAGTATATGTATGTGTTTATGTGTATGTGTATGAGTTTTTTTCATTCAAGTGGGCAAAAACGCGTCGAGCTTTCCTTAAAAATTCTTCGAATTTGTATGCAAGCGACAAATGTTTAAAATTGCAAATATTTGTTGTTGTATTTTGTATATATATATATATATGTATATTCTTATGAACTAAGAGCTTAAGAAACTTAATACTTTATTCATTGTTCTACTTTATGTAATACTGTGGCAAGATCCGCTGGCCCAGAACGAGGGACAGCAAATTAAGGTACCTACTCTATAAGAGTGAGCGCGTTCAACATAATAATAATATCAATATTTTGTTGTATGTATGTATATATATAGATAAATAGATGTGTGTGTAGGAGCTAAGGACGGAATCAGTTGCTGACTAGCGAATGTGGCAAATGTGAAATCGATTCGTTTCAGCAGAAGAACTCCTCGTTGCAGTGATTGTAACAGCAATACGAGATGTTGTTGTAGCTTTTGCCGGAGCTGTCACGGCGGAAGCGGAGCTTCTTGTCCTGGTGCTGCTTGCGGGGCTTATAGCGGGGCATCACGTCCAGCCGGATCAGGCGGTGATAGTGATCCTTGCTGACCTTCAGGTAGCCGCCGTGCGGATAGCTGCTCCGTCCAATGTAATGCTCAGATTTATGCAATTTCCCATCTGCAATGGATGGAAAGGAAACGCAAAGAGTTCGTTAATAATTTCGTCTTGAACTTGCGCCTTGAAAACGGTTAAGTTGGCATCGGAACTGCTTTTGTTTATATTTTGATTTTGTTTATTGATATTTTAAGTAAGTTTTTAAAATTTGTATTTATTTATTTATTTATTTTTTTTGGTTTTTTGTGTTTTGTAAACGTGTTTTTTTCGGGTTGACTGACTCTGTGACCTTATTTAGGCTGCAGTTGAGCATGGCTTAAATACGTACGTGACAGTTTATTGCTGTGATGATCTCTGTAGTCTATGGAGCGCCGCTCCCTGCCCTCATCCTGCTGGAAGAGGCGCTCGCACGCCTCTATCGCGAACGTTTTCATCTTGTCCAGCGAACAGAATCCCTGCGCCTCGCTCAGCAGACAGACGCCAAGGATCAGGAGGCACAACACGAACTGCAAGTACAAAGTAAGTTTCAATAAATATCAAATTTAATAACAAAAAAAAAAAAACAAAAATAAATATATCAAATAACTATAAAAATAAACCAAGGCAGAAGCAGCATTTTCAATTGCATTTGTGTTAATTGTTGTCTGTATTTATAGCTGTATTTGATTAAACGGCTTGGGATGACGCCAGCTGGCGCCGTGACGCGTCTGTCCTTGTGCGGCAGATGGCAGCTGGGGCCAACAAACTGGGTCAGAAGCTCGCCAGGCGTCGGCCAGCATAAACTGGAGCGCATTTGCAAGTCGTCGCAGCCAAATGGCAATTGTTTGTTAATTACCCGTTGTTTTTGGAAAACTTCCCCGATTCAAGTGCGTTCAAGTGGGAATTATGAATTAAGCTCTCGCAGGTAGACATTTCCGCATTTGGCCAGCCAAAAACAAAATATTGAGCGCGGTTCCGTTCGGAATCGGAGCGCATTATGTTTATTTATTTATTTTTTTTTTTTCTGCAGTGTTTTTACAGAGAACAAAAGCGCATTTGTTTTTATTTATTTTTAGCGCATACAGCTGAGCTTGCTGCTTATGGACAGGTTTGCATGGTACACACCCCTCTTTAAGCCAGCAAGTAATGCCAGCAACATCCACAACTCTCGATATGCACACATAATGCAATTATTTTGGTACCATAAAAGGCAATTAAAACGTTTATGCTAAAAATTTCCCACAATTAAATGCATCAGCAAAAAAAATAGTGGGAAATTTTGACCATCAACATTTTTAGTTGCCATTTATGGCTGTAAACATTTAATTAATTGCCCAATTTTGGGACATTGCAATGAAAACACTTATTTAAAAATTCAACCGATTTATTTTTAGCTATATTATCTTTAAATGCTAAAAATACTCACCTTAGTATTCATTGTTGTTGTTGTTGTTGTTAATATATTCCAATTGTGAATTTAAAATTGTATTTTTTGCAATTTTCTTATGCACTTGCAGTTGCCCCACTGGCCACACGACGTATACGTGTTATTCTTATTAGTTTCTGGCGCTTGAACGAACGCACCACGAACGAATCAGCACAAAAAAAATCAAAAAAAAGAAAGAGAAACAAACACCGACCGTCACCTGATAAGCTTGCGAACTCAAATGAAAGCTTCGCCCAAAGTTGTTAGCTTTTATACGTATGCAAATACAAGCCGCACAGCCAGAGCGCAGGAGCAGCGTTCTCATGAGCGTGCTGCCTCCGCTTCGCCCGGGTAGGAGCAAAGAGAGTTGATCAGAGCGCATGCGTAAGCGAAAAGGCGCGCCGGCGCCGAATCGAGCGCATTTCAGAAATCGATCGTGTGCTTAGAACCCGAACCGACGTCAGACATGAAAGGATGCGAGCCAATTAAATAAATAATTTCCCTTTAAATTTATTTTGGGTTTTTTTTGTCTTTTTATACCCTGAGCCCATTGAAAATGTGTAAAAAGGGTATAATGGTTTTGTGCAAATTTATGTAACAGGCAGAAGGAAGCATTTGCCACCCCATATCGTGTATATATTCTTGATCTGTCTGTCTGTATGCACGGCTCGATTTCAGAGGCTAAAGCTACAAAAGCTAGAAAGCTGATCTTGGACTCATACGCAGATCAATTTTATTTTAAAAGATCGATATATCTATCCGTTTTCGTATTATCGATATTTATCGATTTTTGTCCCGGTTTTTTAGGCATTACTTCCAAACTATAAAAGCTAGAGCCACCAAATTTAAATATGTCGGATTTTGGATACCTCCCCCCCAAACGCCTCAAAAATCGATATAACCAAAAAAAAAAAAAACACACACACAAATTGGTTTGTGCACACATGTTGATTTTTTTATGCTCATTTAGCTTACGAGCAAATCAAGATTAGCTAAAGAACATGCAATTTCTGTGTTCACGTGCACACATACATACAAATGCAGAATTTTTTCTAGCGTTTTTCTTGGAAATTTTGTGTCGCAATTTTTGAATTGAATTTCATATTAAAAAGCCGAAAGGTCGCCGAATCAAGCCCCAGTGCCGAATCTTTATTTTTTCGTTGATAATTATTAATTCCATTTGTTTTTAAAATTTTGATAAGTTTTTTTATGTGTTAAATGCTGGGGTCAGGGTATCGCCTAGTCGAGCGGTCCCGCCTAGAGAAATCTTAGTGGTCTCTTCTTGTGGCTGGTGTTTGGCAATGCTAAGGCTAATTCAGCATAATTGGCGATTGGCTGACTCATACGGTGGATTTTACTATTGCTGGGTGCGCTGATAAAACGGCTTTACAGCATGTGCCGGCCGCTTTTAATCTAACACCTTGAAACCGTTGTAATTATGTTGTAATTGTCATGTAATCAGGAAGCCGCTGACGGTCAACCTGTCAAGACCCCGTGGAGAAAGTGAGAGTTGTGCGCGTGGCTGGCTGCTTAAGCTTTTTTGGCTACACGACAGCCCTGTTACTAGGTGAATTTCGTTGGCAACATGCGAAAAAGCACGCACGTTGGTTGCCATCGCACTATGGGCAATTACGAGAGTTCTTTGACAAAAAAAACTATTGTCTTTAAACATTCTATGTATTTTAAATTGATTTAAAAGAAATTAAAAATATGAATATATAATAAATAAATATTAAACTTCATAAATACCCCCTTTGAGGTTTATAAAAAGTGCCTAAATTGCCCATAGTCCATTTTTGGGCATTTCATTCATGAACTTTTTTTAGCACATCAGCGTCACGAATTTTACGCCTGCGCTTATGTACGTAAAATAAGCATATTTGTACATTGTGCATAATAATTAAATATTTTAATATAAATAAAAAAAAAGCTTGACACCTACACACATAGAATTTGAATAATATGGCAAATCCAGCCGAGCAAGGCCAAACAGCGTTCGCTGCATAATTTCCCTCCCATCTCAATGAGTGCGTATGCGTATGTTCGTGTGTGTGTGTGTGTATGAGCAATGCACACATGCGTACATAGAATTCACATAGTACGGCAACTCCAGCTGAGCAAGGCCAAACAGCTCTCTCTTTCGCTGCATAATTTCCCTCTCATCCGATTGCACTCTCGCTTTTTCTTGTTGTTGCGCTGCTATGCTTTTTGCATTCTACGTGAGAGGGCAGAGCGCAACAGCAGCAGGTGCTGCGGCAGCATTGACGTTATACTGACATTGTGCGCTTAACGGTTTCGCTTAATGGGCGACGTTAAAAAAAAAACAACAATTTGCATTTGCTGCATTTGTTGTTCTAATTTTACATGCAGCTTTTATTGTTGCATTAAAATTATATGAGCGCATGCGTGCGTGTGTGTTTTTTTTTTGTTTTTTTTTTTTTTTTAATATACAACGTATATTTTTGGACAGTTGCGTTGATGGCGTGGCCGATGCCGGTCAATGCACACTTTCGGCCGACTTTTGTCGGCTCTTTTGGGTTTCGGCTGGACGCTGATGCTGATGCGGAAACGGGTCGTATGCGCAATGCGTGCGCATTTAATAAGACGCAATTGCATTGGGGCATACCCCAAATAGCAATATGGAAATATGCGGGTAAATATGTTCACTTATCATTATTTGCTGCTACGTGTTGTTGTTTTGCTCCTGTGCCATTTGCGAATTCTATTCACATTGAAATCTAACGGTAACGGCACGTTCTACGCTCAACACTAAAATTGTATAATAAAAAAAAATATGTGTGTGCACACACTGACAAATGTATGTATGTTTATATGTATGGTGTGTATGTTTGTATAATTCGCATGGCTTTTGCCAGAACGAGCAAGAATGTGTATAAAAAGTTGCTTTGGCATTTACTAAAGTATGCATTTCATTAGTTATTTAATTTGTGCTCCTTTTTTTTTTTTTTTTTGTTTTGGTTGCGCTTTACTGTTGTTATTGTGGTCTTTAACTGCTTCTGGCTGGACCCAAAGGCCAACGCGTCTCATTCATAAATACAAGCCACGTGTATGTGTATGTATGTATGTGTATGTGTGTGTGTGTGTGTGCGTGTGTGTGCATATGCTATTTCACAACCTGATTCCGAAAACCACGCCACTTGCGCCATGTCAACGATCTTCGGTGTATGTTCTTAGCTCATTATTATTCCTACTTGTATAACATACATACCTGGCCAGCAGCGCAGCCATCTACCATCATCTACCGCTTCAAATGGGATCTCACATACCCTTCCCACGGGTATTTCTATTTTTGCAATAAGTTTCCTTACGAAACGTTTTTTTTTTAATCTCAAATTTTAAAATTTCCATTAAGTATCAAATATATCAACATTTTTCAATTGCATGTCCAAAAATAATACAACATTAATGCCACAAAGAGATTTGTTACTGAATACATTCAAATACACACACACACACACAAAGGGTATTTCATGTTCGTCAGTCGGCAGATAACCGTTCTTTGACGTACTTTGTTTTATTTTTTTGAGAGCCAAAACAAAACTGGTTTTCGTTCTATTAGATAGCATCGAGTTTATCAGCATGATCATCAGCATCAGCTTCGGCCACATGATCATGATCGCTCGCTCGCACTCCGGTGTCTAGACGGTCCTTGGCAACAAAATGAAAGGGCCAACGTCCACTGCTGGGATCGTGTGAGCTTGTGGGGGTTTCTATATTATTGTCGTTGCTGTTGTTTTGGGAAGGCGTGTTCCTTGAACTGAGGGCGAAAGTGATGCGTCACATCCGCGTCTGACTTTGTCGGTGCCCATGCGCACAGAAATAAAGTAAAATAAAACATTTGCCGTTTACTCTTTGCGATCCTTTCTTTACCGGTCAGCCGAAGAATGGCTTGTTTTTTTTTTTTTTTTGCCTTAAGATAAGAGTTCAAGAAACTCTGCAACTGGCCCAGGAATGCTCAAATTTCTAATTAGCAACAGGCCGTTAACAACAAAACCGACATTTTTATGCTCTTTCATCTGTTTTTTCTTTAAAGCGCCGCATTTAATTTAAATTAGGTTTCCAACTCACGGACATGTGACTAATGTGAAATCAATGCCAAAAATCAACATCAATGAGCAACACAACAACAATTGCCATAAATGGAATTGGCCCAAACGCAACTTAGTCATAGCCAATGTTAGATTTGGCCAACATAAATCAAACTTAACACATTGAAATCGAAAGTATTTCAAAACCAACGGCCAATGTGCGTAGTAAGATTCGCACACGTAAGAGGGCGCCACTTGCACACGAATGCCATCTAGCGGTAGCTAACACAAGTACCAACAGCTGTTATGCATTAATTTCAGGCCGCGTTTCCTAAGCAAAACAAAAAATGTTGGCACGAAATTTAACGCGCAAAACAAATCTGCCCGGCAACTGGAGTTGGTGCCGCTGGAACAGTAGCAGCAGCAAAGCAACAGAAGCGACCGCTGCGGACACAAACAAACGACAGCAGCTGCTCAATGAGCTGGCGGAACCACTGGAGGAGCGCCCCCACCGGCCGGCAATTGATCCCAAGGAGACGAGTGTGGTGCTGTTTCCCGGCCAGGGCACACAGTACGTGGGCATGGCCAAGGATCTGCTGCGTTTTCCCGGCGCGCGTCGCATCTTTCAGCTGGCCAACGAGGTGCTGGAATACGATCTGCTCAAGATATGCCTGGAGGGTCCGCGCGAGAAACTCAATCGCACCGAATACGCACAGCTGGCCGTGATGGTCTCCTCGCTGGCCGCACTGGAGCAACTGCGCGAGGAGCGACCCAAAGCGATCGAGAGCTGTGTGGCAGCTGCCGGCTTTAGTCTGGGCGAGATCACTGCACTGGTCTACGCCGGCGCATTGCCCTTCGATAAGGCGCTACAGCTGGTGCAGGTGCGCGCCAATGCCATGCAGGCCGCCTGTGATCTGGTGCCCGGCGCAATGGCGATGACGCTCTACGGACCCGATACCAATCTGGGCGGGGCGTGCGCTAAGGCGCAGCAATGGTGCCTAGATCGCGGCGTGGAGTCACCATACTGCGGCATTGCCAACTACATGTATCCACATTGCAAGGTCGTGGCGGGCAACGTGGAGGCGATCGAATTTCTGGAGCAGAATGCTAAGGCGCTCAAGATACGCCGCATGAAGCGCCTGGCTGTCAGCGGCGCCTTCCACACACCCCTTATGGAGAGCGCCGTCGAGCCGTTCAGCAAGGCGCTGAAGGCGATTCACCTGCAGGACCCCATTATACGCGTCTTCTCCAACGTGGACGGCAAGCCGTACAAGCACGCCGCACACATCCTGCGCCAGCTGCCCAAGCAGATTGTGCGCCCCGTTAAATGGGAGCAGTCGCTGCACGAGCTCTACGAGCGCCGGCAGGGCGTTGATTTTCCGCGCACCTTCGAGTGTGGTCCCGGCAAGGGTCTGCTCCAGGTGCTGGAGAAGGTCAACGCGAAGGCAGCGCAGACGGCGTTCAATGTGATTGCGTAAATATAGTTGATTACAGAAATAAATAAAATATACAATTTATACATTTGCTCTATAAAAAAAACTATATTCTCTCGGACAGAGGAAGTTGGGGTAAATGAAGAGAAATGCGAAACGTAAACCAAAAGTTGGGCCAGGTTCTAAGTTTTGTAATCCCTTGTGCTCATACGATGCGCAAAGGCGGCGCCCTTATTCTTGCGGAATCTCTCAAAGGGATCGTTCAGATTGTTGCCCACGCCCTAAAAAGCAGAGGAAGAGAAGCGAGTTTCAGTGGGCTATCAGTAATGGAATTAATATCCTGCCACTCACCTTGTACATATCCTTGCGATCGCGCACCTCTCCGCCCGAAATGGGCGTGTCAATGCCCTGGCTTTTGGAGCCCAGGCCGGTGCCCGTGCCGCCCCAGCCCATTTTCATGAGCATCTGATGGCCCTTGTTGGTCTCCTCAATGAACTCCTGCGGCTTGGCAAAGCTGCTGCCACTGCAATATTGGGATTGGAATGTTGGTTAGCTGCTGCATGGATGGCCTAGTTCGTGGAGCACTTACAAGAAACTGGGCGGCGTGGGCGATCTATCGCGTTCCACGCGTCTGGAATTGTTTAAAGTGCCGCCGTTGTTGCTGTTGTTGTTGTTGTTATTGTTGCTGTTGTTGCTATTGCTTTTATCCACGCGATTCTCGCGACTGTTGTTGTTGTCACGTTCGTGACGCGGCGACCGATTGCGGACCTTACGATTGCTACCTCCAGTGCTGCCGCCCCCACCTCCCACGCGATTGCGCAGCGGCTGCGGCGGCGGTGGCGGCGTCAGCACGCGCTCCACGGAGCGCGACTTGGACCGTGAGCGGGATTTATTGCGACTGACGGGCGAACGGGAACGCGAGCGACTTCGACTCTTGGATCTGCGGGAGTAAGAATAGTTAGAACGTTGCAATTGCATGTACGCGACAGCAAAATACTCTGTTTTTAGTGCAACAAGAGCGTTGCAATCGGGTGTGACCGACTGCCCCATACTAGTTCGCAGGTCAAAAACAAACTCTTAAAACTGTATGTTTGTTATTTCGCGGTTTAGGCAACCCCAAACATATAAAGATGTTACCGATTTGGCACGCCTCCAGTGGGCGTAATCAAAGAACTATAACACTATCTCAAGCTGGTATATTCAAAATTTCTCTAGCTGCATAAGAAAGAGGGCGCACAAAATACGCTTATCTGGTCTTAAGTGGCACAATCTTTATAAGGATGCTGTCTTTAAAACTTTAGAAGCTATCGAAATTTAAGCCTGCCTTATGTGATTTAATTTAACATTATCTGACACGAACAAAGGGAAGGTTTAAATTATATATGCCAAGTGTGAAATCTCTAGTTTCAATAACAGACGGACGCAACCAATACACTCTCTTACACTTTATGAACAGAGTATTGGAATATAAACTTACCGATAGCAACGCTTATTGCTCTTCTTCACTTTCTCCAGCACAATGGGACTGGGCGAACGGGACTTTTCGCGTGTGCCATTCTTGATCTCCTCCTCCTTTTGCTTGCGCGCCGCATTCTTCACCTTGTAGTACTCGTACAGGCCCAGCTTCTCCCAGCCCTCGCTGCAAATTGGAAACATTTAAGTTGTACTTGTGATTATGGTTAGTTTATGCACTCACTTGTCCCTGGGGCGATCGTGCGAGGGCGCCGCATAGAAGGCGTTTAATGCGTTTGTCAGACGTTCGCTTTGCGGCGCCGGCGCTGGCAGCCGTATTTCCGCCGGATCTAGCGGCTTGTAGTTGTAGTCCTCCAGCCGGATGAGCGGCACAATGAGACCCGCTGGCAAATCATAATACGGCGCTGTCGGCACTTGTGGCTCCTGCGGCATCATTGGCGCCTCGCCAGTTTCCCGCTCACGGTCCGCATGCTGCAGCTGTTGTTCGCCCAGCGACGCCTCATCCGGCCGCTGCTGCAGCACCACATGTATGGCGGCATTGAGTGCGCCGATGTCCACACCAGAATCGGGCGCTTGCCCGAGACTATTCAATGGCATCTGTGCAAAGGGTGGTGGTTGTTGTGCCTGTTGTTGGTGCTGGTGCTGGTGTTGCAGCTGCAACTGTTGCTGCTGCTGTTGTTGCTGCTGCTGCTGTTGTTCGTCGGTATGTCGCTGTTGATGCTGGTGCTGCAGTTGCATTACCGCATGAATGGCTGCATTGAGCACACCCAGATCCACAGGCCCATCGCCAGGTGGGACGGGCACCTGTCCAGGCATTTGTGTAAACTGGCTGGGCGGCAACGGTTGCTGCTGCTGTTGTTGCGGTGTCATTTGGCCGTGTATGGGCGCCGGAAAACCTGGTGGCGGCTTTGACATATCCGGAATGAAAAAGTTTGGACCGCGCGGATCAACATAATGATTAGGAGGCTGCTGTTGTGGCTGTTGCTGCGGCTGCTGTTGCTGATAGCCAGCGTAGATGTTGCTGTTCACGGGCAACGGCGCATGCTCGGGCGGCGGCGTGTTCATGTGCTCTTTATCCGCACCGGGCATGACAATGCGCTGTGCCATGAGCGAGGGTATGGACTTGTTCAGTGGCGCGCCGGGTGCTTGTTGCTGTTGCTGCTGGAGTTGTTGTTGCTGCAGCTGCTGTTGCTGCAACTGTTGCTGCTGTTGTGCCTTTTGTGCGACGAGAAGCTGCTTTTCCAGCTGCAGCTTCTGCTGCTCCAACTGGGCAATCTGTTGCGTGGCATGTTGCATGAAAATTTGATGCTGCTTTTGATAGCTGCAAAGAGATTGCTTATTAGACAAACTCAACTCAACCAGCTAAATTGTAAACTCACTTATCCAATGTGGCCTTGGTGCTCTGCGAATACTTGGCCACAATATCATGATGCGTATTCTGCAGATTTGTTTTGTACTCTTGCATGGATGAGTCCGGCGACTGCAGCTTCGAAATGACGCACGCATCAAAGAACTTGGCCTTGGACTCCCACAGGGATAACAGCTTGGAGAGCTTCTGGCGCTGATCATTGTTGGCAACTAAATTGCAAGGAATTGATTAAATTTGAGTATTTCAGCTATATAAACCTTATCAATCAGATACTTACTCAAGTCCGCGCTGCAGAACATCGGTATAACGACGTTCTCGAGGCTGTTCTTCAAATCGCTGATATTTTTGCGCATGCTGTAAAATAGATGATGGCGCTTAAGCAAACTTGCTTGCATCTCGAGCCGCTCTGTTGATGCAGTCGGTCTGCTGTGTGCTCGGTTTGACTGAAACCCACAGTTTGTCCGTTCGTTTGTCTTTCTGTCTGTCTGACTGTCCGTGGTTTTTGCCTGAACTAAGCAACAAAGTTTCAAGTACCTATCACATGCTTTCTTTTTATATACGCATTCGAATATCATATAGTTTATATAGAAAAAATCGGAAAAAAAACATATCTCTCATAGGTACAATATGTTTAAAATTACTAAATTTAAATTTTATATTCAGACACAAATGAATATAGTATGTTAAATAAATATATATGCCTGCAAGGGTATTTAAGCTTCGGTTTTCCGAAGTTAATAATTGCCTCTTGTAGTTCATTATGATCGCTCTGTTACTTAGTTATTTTAGTTCTTGCTATTAGGATGGCTGTTGCGAACTTACCAATGATGGAGTATATCATTAACTAAATATATAAGATGCAATTTTTGCTGAAACGTTGAACCATTGACCAAAGCCCTAAAAATAAATTAACAAACGAAAAACATATTTTTGTCCATTGTTTTTTTTTTTGTTCTTTTTTTTTTTGTTTTCTTTCTTCTGTAAGCACAACAACATTTGCCAAAGTGTTGTGCTGCGTGTGTTTGTTTGAGTTCTGTTTAATTCGTATTGTATAGTGCGTGAGTGTGTTTATGTGTGTGTGTGTGTGTGTGTGCATGTTGTGTGTGTGTGCGTGTGTGTGTGCATGTTGTGTGTCTTAACTAAGCAATTGATCATTGCTGCCTAACTACGCTAAAGACTTAGTTTGGTTATCGAGTTCCGGGCTCTCTTTCAAAACGAATCAACGAATTATAAATTTTGTAACGAGTCGATACAATTCGGCGAGTAGGCGACACTCGCTCTCACGACTCTCTCGTCACACGTCGACTCTCTCGCACAAGAAATCGCTCTCTCGCTTCGCATTCATTTCGTTTTGTTTCATTTTGTTTTGTAAACGTTTCGTTTTGTTTCTCGTTAAAAAACTCGTTGGAAAAAAGAAACACATGTAATTAATAAATGTTGCAAGATCATTAATTATATATAAACTGAGGCATACTTCTTTAAAAGATATTGTAAAACGACATTGATTTTTGCGCTGTCGGTTGAATGCTGTAAAATCCAGTTCTTGCCTAAAATTGCAATATCAAACGGGTTACTCATATTGTCATTGTCTCTAGCAAATTAAGTTTAAATGGTTTTTTGTTTTTACATTTGTTTTGATAATAGTTTTAATAAATTTAGACATGTAATTTGAATAAAATGTTCTTTTGCAGTTTTGTCTAGCTCAAAAAGTTAACGTAAACATACATACAGATAAATGTCTTTCATTTATTTAGAGTTAAATACTAGTTTTAGTTTTAGCCACTCGCTCGGAGCTGGCTTTGAATATATTTACCTGCAGAGATGCTATCCTTGGTGCAGGACTCAATGATCGGCTGCAGCACACCATCAAACTCCCGCAATACGATCCCCTGCTCATTGGCCAACTGCTCCAGTTGTGTCGTCTGTGCCGCCGCCATCGCATCCTCTATTTGCTTTGCCTTTTGTGTCATCAGCGCCTAAAGGTTCACATTTGGTTTCATTTGGATTTGATACGATTCGATTCGATTCGATTTGGTTCGATTGCAGTTTCGGTTTCGTTGATTTTGTGGTCGGATTAGGTTGGTTTTTGGGCCCACACAGAGAGTTTTATTTTTGGATTCGTTTTGATATATAAACGAGGATTTCGTTTTTTAGACAATGATTTTTTTTGTTTTTTGTTTTTTTGATATTTTGTTTTATACACAATTTTTGTTTTGTCAGTTGGTATGAAGAGTGGTTTCGTATTTTTTTTTTTTAGGTTTTATGTTTCAAAAAATATACAATAAAGCAAAAATTTAATGTAGCATTGTAAAATTGTTAATTCGATAGATAAAAACATAATATAAACATATTGTAAGACGTGAATTATTTGGTTTAATGCAGTTTAATAAAAGCTGAAAGTATATATTGTATATACATATCATATATCCCGGGCAGACGAGTGACTGTAGAATAAAAACACACACACATACACAGAAGATATATATGCCCCGATGCAAAGCAGGAGAGGGAGCCCAGTTGAAGTTTGTAGAATACCGTAGTATAATAGAGTATAAAGAACATTGCCATTGTTATACCTCGGGAAATTTGGCAAACAAGAGAAGTAATTGATTTGCACATCATCTCTCGAAATTCTGAAAGGTGGCGGGTTTAATATGCGTCATTATAATAAGGGATCAGATCAGTGTCCAATATTAAATTCGACTCGGTGTGCAGTGAAAAGCACAAAAGTAAGGGTCACGGGAGGGAAGAATTATCTTTGGGGCAAGGTAAAGATAATATATTAAAAAGTCAGCAGTTAGATAACAATTAAGTATTTTAGTAAACTGAACAACGACAATCCGGGTCAAAATCCCAGGCTAATAAGTAGGTGGTGTTTGTCTTAGCCAATGGCTTAAAAGCCGGTTCTATTCCTATACCACTAATTATAATAATAAAAACAACCAAAGAATTGTTCAAACCCAATCTAAATATATGACCGAAACTCTTTTAGAAAATATATTCTTTAAGGACTAAATATCTTGCACATTTTAACAAAAAATTATATGGAAAAACATAATGGTAGTTTTTCAAGCTATTTTAGAGTGTTTTAAATACAACCATTTCAAAATGGGAATGTTCGACAAAAATTAGGTTTAAAATAAATAATGGCTAGCATTCTCATTCTATTGATATTGGGGAACAACAATACAAAGATGAGTTATACGCCCACAATAAAGATGTATGTACTGGGAGTAATTGAACAGCTGCCACGTTGAAACGTATGGGAGATGGAAATCTCATTTAAAGTAAAGCTGTTTTCCTTAAAAACGTACTCTCAGAGATGTTTGCGCATAAAGTATATATACAATGTATGTTTACAGGGGAGTCAGACCTGTGAAAAGAGCAAAAAGTAGACTTATTTACCGTATGCTGTGCAGATAGGTTCGCATCCGATTGTTTGATTTGCTCTCGAAGCGTGTTCTGTTGAATTTTAAGCGCATCCAATTGGCTGGCAAGATTCAGGGCCAGCGCAGCTCCGTTCGCTGCCTGTGGATTGTTTGCTGCCGGACCGGCTGGGGCTGCGGATCCGACATTTGCATTCAGAGGCCACATCTGCTGAGATTTTTGTTGCTGCTGCATGCCATCCTGCAGATTCTCATGCATACTGGGTGGCAACTGCGATTGCTGTTGTGGATGTTGCTGCGACTGCTGCTGCGGATGTTGTTGCAAATGTTGTTGCTGCTGCTGCGCGTAGTGTGCGAGCGTTGGCGGCGGTTGTTGCATATAATGCGCCGCACCCGTTGGCATGCCGCCCTGCTGCTTTAACACTAATTTAAAACGTTGCTCAGTTAGAATGCAAATGACAAATTTTTCCGTTTACTTACTCGATTGCTCGGCTGCCACACGAAACTGGTAGTAGCTGGCGAATTCGCCGCCATATAGAAATTCAAACTTTGGATTGTTTTGTTGTTTTTGTTTGGTAATTGCTTCAAATTCGGGTCCATTGCGTGCTACAAATTCAGCCAGTTTATCTATTATATTGCGTAAACTTGCATCTGCAAATAAGGAAAAAAAATATACAATATTTTTTGCTTGGCTCCGCAACGTGCATGTGTGTGTGTGTGTAGAACTCTGCTGCTGCTTACCTCTTGGTGGCTGCACATCCATTTTGTTAAATCTTTTTTACAAACTAGTTTTTTTTTTGTAAAGTAAGGCTTAAAAAGTCATCACTTTCTTAACAATCAATTCATGACTTATTGCGGCAACCGCAAAGAATTTTTATCAGCTCTCGTCGAGTTCTTCTTCTTTTTATTCAGACGCCATATTTAGAGCTGGGGTAGTTTTTCACTGTCATTCATCGATAGATTATCGATAGCGTTGACAAAGTGCCAAAATCGAGCAACTGGGTTTTCCTTTATTAAAAAGCTGCCAGTCATTTTTGCATTTTGATCTGTTACAAAAGTAAACATGTCCGTACGCGTTATTAATGACGATTCGCATTTCCAGGCGGAATTAACGCAGGCAGGAATACGTCTGGTCGTTGTGGACTTTACGGCAACATGGTGTGGACCTTGTCAGCGGATTGCGCCAGTATTTGACACGTTTCCCAGTAAATATCCCAAAGCAATATTCCTGAAAGTGGATGTTGACAAGTGCCAGGACACAGCCGCCGGCCAGGGTGTCTCTGCTATGCCCACATTCATTTTCTATCGCAACAAAAGCAAAATCGACCGTATTCAAGGCGCCGACATAATGGGTCTAGAAGCAAAAATACAGGAACACATTGGAACGGGCGGTGCCGAGGAGGCTGGCGAAGATTACGGCCAGGGTTTGGTGAGTGCCGCAACACATTTAATGAATTCGCACTCATACAGTACCTCGCACACACATATAGATGGAGCTCAACACGTTCATCTCGAAGCAGGAGTGCGAGTGCCTAAACGAATCGGACGATCACAATTTGAAGCATGCTCTGGCCTCAGCTGGTGGCTTCTTGCAGTCCGACTGCGATGAGCAGCTCATCATGTCCATAACATTCAATCAGGCCGTCAAGATACACTCGCTCAAGTTTAAGGCACCACCTCAGCTGGGCCCCAAAGAGGTCAAGCTTTTCATCAATCAGCCGCGAACCATTGACTTCGACATGGCCGAGTCCATGAGCAGCGTGCAGGAACTGACGTAAGTTCATGTGGTTTGTCTAGCTAGTAACTATTTATTGATAACTACTGATTGTCCCCTTGCAGCCTGGCTGAGAAGGAGCTAGAGAGCGGTAATCCCGTTAATCTGCGCTATGTGAAATTCCAGAACGTACAAAACATACAGATCTTTGTGAAGAACAATCAATCGGGCGGCGATTTAACCCAAATCGATTATATCGGCTTCATAGGCTCACCGATTGTAACAACAAAGATGACGGACTTCAAGCGTGTTTCGGGCAAAAAAGGCGAGAGCCACTAATCTTGGCTGGCTTGGCAATGAATTCAAGTTCTGGTGTTGTATTACCCGGGAGCTCAATGTACTTTTGACTTAAAATTAAGCAAAAATGCATTAACATAAATTGCAGCTAACAAAATTGCAGCTAACAAATAAAACAAATTCAGCTAATATTAATATCATGCATCACAGACTACTTTGCGTCCGGGCGTCGAGTTCCTTGTTCAGCATTTGCCAGGCGCGTTCCGCCTGTCGCTGCGTGAAATCATAGTCCCACTGGGAGCTAAAGATCACTTGCGATTTGGCCACAATATCAGCGTTGTGCACTTGATTAACGAGCCGTTTGCGCGCCTCCACCTCGCTTAGACTATTTCGTTCCATGACACGCTTGACCGCCTCCTCGGGCGGCACAATCATGGACCACACCTCATGACAGTGGATCTCCCAGCCGGCCTTAAGCAGCACCGCTGCCTCCAGCACCACCACCTTGGGCACATTCGCAGCGGCACGCAAATTGGCCAGACGCCTGTTGACCTCCACCATCAGCTCAGGCCAAACGATGGCGTTAAGCGTCTGCAGCTCTTGTGGATTGCCAAAGACGCGGGGTCCCAACTTGGTGCGATCGATGCGCCCATCGCTGGCCAATATCTCGTCGCCAAAGTGTTCTACTATCTTCGCATAGCACGTCTGACCTGGCTCGTATACATCATGCGCCACCTTGTCACAGTCGATGACGTGGGCGCCCATGTTGCCCAGACGCTCGGCCATTTTGCTCTTGCCGGATGCAATGCCACCAGTCAGCCCAATAATGTAGGGTCGCATGGGCAGCTGCGGGCGTGCCTGATACGAAAAGGATCGGTTAGAGAACATCCAACAAACTGAAAGACAAATTTACCTCCGGTTGGCGCCAACGCGTGCCCAGCAGATCGATGCGTGAGTTGCTGGAGCTGACCTTGGACTCGTGTATGCCATCGTGTACATTGCTCTCCACAATGTCAATTGCAAAGATGTCCAGCTGGCGCAGCTGCTTGGACGCTCTTATCTCGTTGACCTTTTGGCCGCCACGCAGCGTTTCCGCGCTGACCACAATCATATCCATGTCGGGATCGTGTTGTGTCGGTCCAAACGGGTCGTCAATGGGCACGATCTCATATTGCAACGTGTTGTCTATGTCCAAAAGGAACTCGCGCAACTGCGCAATTCGCTGCTCCACGGGCAATATCAATTCCGGCAATATTTTACCTGCAAATAATTGGCATTAGTGATAAGAGAAAAGCGAACTGCTGATTCATTTTGTTTTTACTTTTAGTCATTGCGGCCGTTGTGACGCCCACGACCAGACGCTTGCAGGCGCGCAGTACGGCCTGCGTGAGGAATATTTTGTGACCAATGTGAATCCGATCAAAGGTGCCGCCAAGCACAACTGTGGGGTAGACCTTTAGGCCATCGGATTCCAGCAGCTGCTGTGCATCCGTGCCACTGGTCTCCTCCAAAACAATGGTCGGCTGGCTTATGTTTAGCTCGGAGCGCAGCTTCTCGCACAGCTCCGGCTGATGGGCATCCGAGAAGAGCATATCGATGGGTTTGCCTAGCTGAAGGGTGCTGGCATCAGCGCGCTGCTTGAGCGGTGCCACCAGCACGCGTAGATCGACCTTATGGCCCACATAGCTGCTGCTATCCGCGTACAGCTGTGATATAAGACGACCCCAAGCAGGCCCTGTAGGTGGCGGCCATGTCGACGTCGGTAAGTTCAGGTGTATGTACAGGGAATGTACGTATTTTTCAATGCTGCGCAAAGACTTGCCCAGTTGCTTGATGTTGGAAACCACCAGCAGACCAGTGGAAGCCATGTTATTGTTTATTCCTTTGATGGAGCTAGCCAACAGCAGAATTTGTTGCACTTTGGACTAGGAATTAGAGTTGTGTCGAATCGTTCTGAACAAGTTCGATTGAACAACTTAGCTAACTTAACTAGAACGAAAGAACTATGTGCAAGATTACAAATTTAATCAATACCATTGTTTTGTTTTTGTTTCTACTTGTTATTTAAGTTGATAACACTCGACTCGCCTTATTCAACAGTTGGATAACAATTAATTCAATTTTTTAATTTGCTATTTGTGTTATGATTTATGATTTAAATAAATTATATATAATCTATATTTGAAACGTATTAAACGGTATAGGGAAAGACTTAAAAAAAAAAAGCAAAATTAGGACAATAAGAATAAAACATTCACTAAAAATTGAACAAACTCTGAACTGAACTAGAATACGCAACTCTAACTACGACTGTAATAGTTATATATCGATAAGCAAACTTATTTTGAATAACTACTATCGCACTCGTTCCAATAACAATATCGATTGCTGCATGTATCGCAAAAGTGTTTCATGTGCGGACGCCCACCACTGAAGAAAAAAGTTTCCAACGAATTTTGTAGCATTTTTCTTTTGAAATAAATAAACCGACGCAAAATGTCACGACAAGCCTCAAGATTGGATGCCAAGAAAGTGGTAAGTAATTAACTGAAAGCAGGCTATCGATACCGCATCTCGGTTTTTAGTTAGTAAGCTTAGTTTTGGCCTAAGTACGAACCATTTGATGTGCCACCCACCCTCAAAATCGGCTTCACATTCGCTTTTCCAGTAAGTGAGTGCGTTAGAGGGAAACCAAGCACACAGAATAGCGCAACCTGCGCGCTATGGATAACCATTTTAGCAGTAACCGCACAACAGCAACTGCCAGAATGAGCAACGCAACCGCAGGCAACAACAACAACAACGCGACCAACAATCCTAATGTTAACACGGCAACGGCAACTGTTAGCGTGGGAAACGCCGGACAGCCGATACAGGTGATACCGATGCCGATGCTTCCGACTGGTGCCGCCCAAATCATAATTGGCCAGCAGCAAGTGGCACAGGCGCAAGCGGGTGGGGCGGCGGGCGGTCTGCAGCCGCAGTTGATACCGCTGCAGGCGAACCAAATAATGCTACAGGCCCAACAGCAGCCACAAATGCAGGTGATGCAGCTGCCCGACGGCCAGACCATATTCTATCAGACTCCCACAATCACGTCGCTGGACCCAAATGCTGCGGCAGCAGCTGCCGTTGCCGCGCAGCCAACGCCACATTATTTAAACATAAACGGGCAATTAGTGCAGATAACTGCGGCACCAAGTGCTGGCCAGGCGGCCACAGCCGGCCAGCAGATCATAATGTTGCCACAAATGACGGCGGTCAATGCAGCAGCCGTGGCCGCCAACGCAGTCAGCAATGTGGCACAAAACAGCAACAATAATGTTCAGCAACAGCAGCATCAGCAGCAACAACAACATCAGCAGCAACAACAACATCAGCAGCATCAGCAAGTGCAGCTCCAGGTGCAGGCGTCAACGCCCGGCTCGGTGGCGGTCACAACGAGCGGCGGTGGTGGCGCCGCGAGCAACGCGAGCAGCGCAGATGTCAGCACGAGCACGACAGGCACGAATACGAACAGCGAAGATGAGAACTCGAAGGGCGAGGCGGACGAGGAGCCGCTCTATGTGAATGCCAAGCAGTACAAGCGCATACTGATACGCCGGCAGGCGCGCGCCAAGCTGGAGTCGCGCATACCCAAGGAGCGATGTAAATATCTGCACGAATCTCGCCATCGGCATGCCATGAATAGGGCGCGCGGCGAGGGCGGTCGCTTCCATTCGGCGCAGGAGAAGGGCGATCAGTCCGGCGGCATGGACGGTCTCAGCCTGCCGCTGGCGGCCAGCGGCGGTGCAACGCTCAGCCGGGGCACGGCGCGTGCCCCGCCCAAACTGATAGCACCACACCAAACGCCTAGCATTACGATAACGGCCATCAAATCGGAATAGGCGGCGACCCCGGGTTGTAGATAGCATTAACATAGTCCTGTACTCTTTAATATAGCATTAAGCATTATATTAAGCTCAGGTCATAACTCTTATTTGGTTTGTACACAATTCAAAATAAATTTGGTATTTATTTAAATGTGTGCTGCTGCATTGCATTACAAATGTTGAATTCAGGACCGCTGTTAACTCAACTGCTCTAAATAACAGTCAACTATTTGTAAAGACACGCCATAGCTGGAGTCAAACGAATA
>SCDT01000622.1:0-19479 GCA_004143765.1 Drosophila melanica | reverse complement strand
AATCCTTGCTGACTTGAAACTCGAGGGCAGTCCTATAAATGTTTGTAAGGACGCGCCACAATTGATTTTGATAAAATAAAATGCGATTTTCACTGGATTTACGTGAGCTGTTAACTTAACAGCGCTTGCAAAATGCACTTATGTTAAACATAGCCTATACATATTTATATTGAATCATATATATATATATATAGATATAAATAATAATAATAAAAAGAATTTTTTTGTCAATTTTAAAACAAGTTCAGTCTTAGACATAGAGAATATGAACAGATTTAACCAAGGCTCGTTTTATTATTGGCTCAAATTGAATTCTCTATTCGTAGAACTCGGAGTTCCTGACGCTCACCTACGGCGCACTGGTGACACAGATGCTGCGCGACTTTGAGAACGTGGACGATGTGAACAAGCAGCTGGAACGCATTGGATACAACATGGGCATGCGCCTGATCGAGGACTTCCTGGCGCGGACATCGGCGCCGCGCTGCCTGGAGATGCGCGAGACAGCGGATCGCGTCCAGCAGGCGTTTCGCATCTATCTGAATGTACAGCCGACAATCTCGAATTGGTCGGCGGCCTCCGATGAGTTCTCGCTGCTCTTTGACTCCAATCCGCTGACGGAGTTCGTCGAGCTGCCCACGGATCTGAGCAATCTGCGCTACAGCGCCATTCTCAGCGGCTGCATTCGCGGCGCCCTCGAGATGGTCCAGCTGGAGGTGCAGTGCTGGTTTGTCCAGGTAATGTTGATATATGTAGATATATGTAAGTATGTGGGTATACAATTACACGGAACATTACAGAGCCAGTCAACTATAACTTAATGTGTGTGCGTGTGTGTGGGTGTATTTTATTTGTACAGTGAAACCTCTACAAACGGACAGTTGCCTTGTCTTATATTAAATTTAACAAAAAATATTTATAATAAACCCTTAAATAAATGCCTTTCAAATTACAATATAATTTCTATGCTGAATTGTGCTAATAATAATCTTAAAATTTTATTTTTAATTGTTCAGCATATTTTTTCAAAGAACTTTAACCAGAAAGGTTATATTCCCTTTTCGGTTCACGGCTCGAATGTCCTGAACCTGGATTTACATAATAATTTTGAAAATTTAAACGGATAATATATTTATTATTTGTAGAATATATTCTAATTTTGTTTTTCAAATTGTTCTACTAAGAGAAAATGATTCGGTTCTGGAGGCATTTTGGGCAACTGCTGCAGTTTAAATGTGAACCGGTTCGGTTCAAAACCGATTTACAGTCGTAACGTAAAACAAACTGAGAACACAAAACTTTTAAAACATTAAATATACAAATTGTGTAGCAAAAAATAGAAAAATGTTTAAAGTTTAAACATTCATTTTTATTTATCTGAAACAAACAAGTATGTAAAAATTTTGAAAAATATGAAAATGAATGTATGTTTTTCCCGTTTTCGTTATTTGTTTAACAAAACTTTGAAGCGAACAAAGTAAAACTGGAACCTCAGGTGTACGCTCAAGAGAGTCTTTACTGTATGTGTGAGCGCGTGTGTGTGTGTGTGTGTGTGTGTGTGTGTGTGTGTGTGTGGAATACTTTTTGGTGCTGCTCCTTCAAGCCGTTTGATTTAATTGAATTCTGTTGTTTGTTGCAGGATCAACTGAAGGGCGACAATGTGACGGAGTTGCGTGTTAAGTTCGTGCGACGTCTAGAGGAAGCCATACCAGCTGGCGAGGATTAGAGATATACATAGAGAAATGGAGAGAGAGAGATAAACGGTTAAAGCGCTTCTCATTTAGAATTTAGTCGCATTCTATTTACAAAGCTGCATTCCGAAGCGAAGGCGCGTCTAAAAATTGAATTGAAAACAAAACAAAGGAAAATCAGACACAAAACAACAGCAACAATAACAGCAATAATTATGTTTAAAAATAAACAACACAATTTTAGTTATATTTTTATTCGACTTTATACAAATATGTTTAATGTCAGATATAAAATATATATACGATGTATATTAAATATAGTTATATAAAGCATATTATGTTGAGTTCAAGGCGTTTTGCTTGACGTTTGGGGTTTTCTACCCTTGCAGAGGGTATGTTAATTTTGTTAGCTAATTTGTAACATTCCAAATTTCATTGAAAAACTCAATAGGCAAACAATTGGCCGAGTTTTAAAGCTATAATGCAGCTTAGATCAAGTTCAACTTTAAATTCTTATGGTAGAAGCAGAAATTATTAAACGAAAACTGAATTTTTTGATCAAGTTTTCTTCGGTTTTTTAACATATTTTAATTCAGCAATATTCGATTAATTTATTTTATAGATACGACAGGTAAAACTTATATTTTTGGCAAGGATTTTTTCAAATCGCTCCAAAATTTGTTTTGACAAAATCGGACAAATAGTTGATAGCAAAAATCAATATAAAATAAATTTAGTTTTATTAAAATAAAATTTTATCATACACATAGCTGCAAGGGTATTAAAACTTCGGCACACCGAAGAAAAAAACTTTTTTCCATTTGTTTTTTTCTAAAACAATTAAAACATTTGAAACAAGTGTTAAATGTGGGTAATTATCAAGTGCCTGAAGAACCCTTCAACAAGTTTCTTAAGCGTTAGATGAAAGCAGAAAATTATTTTTTATTTTGAAAAAAAAAAATTTTGTTTAATTATAATTTTTTTAGTGTAGGCGGCTTTAAAATTTGGTTAAGTTAACGAACAGTTGAGCGCGCGGCCAGCCGCCGTTGTTTTTTTTGTTTTTTTTTTTTGCCTGTTTAGTTTTATTGAACAATTAGCTAAAAACAATAACAACAACAAAATAATATATATATACATAATTTTTTGATTTTTTTTTTTTTAGTTTTTTTTGTTTCCTTTTTACATAGAATACTTTCCACAGGCACAATACAATACTTGGTTACACGTTTTAAGCTTTGGTTTTTGCTGCTGCTTTTGGACACTTGAATGTTGTTTCTTGTTGTTGTTGTTTTTTTTTTTTTTGATTGTAGTAGTAGTAGTAGTAAATGTTGTTGTTGTTGTTGTTGATGGCGGCTTAGTTCTGCTGCGGGCAAAGCATTAGATTGAGGTTCCGGCGCGTCAGAACTTTGCGCAAGGCTTGCAGCGTTTTCATGCAGATGACGACACAACAGCCGTTGGCCACGCCCTCCGCCGGACTCTTGCACGTGCAGCCGCTGCCCTTTAGAGCTGCGCTGCCGCCGCCGCCGCCGCTGCTGCTGCTGCTGCTGATGACGACAGGCGGTGGCTGCGATTGCGCTTTGGCCGAGCAGCAGCCGGCGCTGGCTTTGGGCGGTCCACAGCAGCCAGCAGCTGGTGCGGGAGCAGGCGCCGGCGCCTGTGTGTTGCCGGAGCAGCAGCCGCCGCCGCTANGCAGCCGGCGCTGGCTTGGGGCGGTCCACAGCAGCCAGCAGCTGGTGCGGGAGCAGGCGCCGGCGCCTGTGTGTTGCCGGAGCAGCAGCCGCCGCCGCTAGCAGCAGCTACTGGAGCAGCGGCACGGCCACAGCAGCCGCCAGTTGGCGCCGGCTTGGGAGCGCAACCACAGCCGCTGGTCGCTGCAGGCGCCGCCGCCGGCTTGGCAGCAGCACCGCCACAGCAACCGCCGCCACCACCGCCGCCGCCGCCAGCAGCAGAGCTGGAGGTGCCGCCGCTCATCGAAGCCAGGTTCTGCAGCAGCAAAGCAACATCCTCGATGTTCTGATTCATTTCCGCTTCGCGTTTACTCACTTTTTTGCTGGCGGCGCTGCCGCAGATGCGTTTGCCGCCACCAACTCCATTGGAGTTGTTTGTAATTGTTGTTGTCGTTGTTGGCTTGCCGCTGAGCTTAGATGTGGATGTGGATGTGGATGTGGCGCCGCCGCAGTCGCCGCCATGACAGCTCTTGGTCTGATCACACTTGCAGTTGGTGCAGTTACAGATGCCCGCATCTGCTGTGATCTGCTTGAGCGTCGGCTTGTTGTCGCGAATGTCCAACTCGACGAGACCGGAGGCATCGCTGGGCACCTGGGCGGCCTGGTGCAGCGTTGCCTGCAGCAGGGCGCTGTTGTTGTCAATGGTCATGAGTATATCGTTGAGCAGGGACTCCGTCTCCATGTCCGCATCGTTATCGTAGCTATCATCCTTGAGCAGCTCCTCAATGTTCTGCTGATTCAGCTCCAGCGTGGGCAGCTGCGATGTCGCCCCCTGATTTGAACCATTCATCATTTCTACGTCCAGCGATGACGGCAACTCCTCCATGTGGCCGCTGACGGCGCTGCCAAAGCTCTGTTTGAGGTCCACAAAACTGGGCATTTCGGTGGGCAGCGCCACGCAGGCATCGGTGAGCGGCGCCATGGGCATAATGGGCTTGGAGACGAGCACACCGGCATCGATCCAGGGTGTGGGTATCTCCTCCTCGGCGGCATAGGACAACGGATATGCCTGCGATGTTTCGGGCAGCATGAAAACATTGGAGAGCTGCTGCAGCACAACGCCGCTGTCGTTGCTTGTCGTCTCCGAGCTGTGGCTGCCTGGATTTAACAGCACCATGTTGTCTGTCTTTTGCAGCTCCGCTTCCGGCTCCAGCTGTTCCAGCTCCTGCTCCAGCTGCTGCTCCAACTCCAGTTGCTGTTGTTGCTGCTGCAGCAGTTTCAGGGCGCGCTTGGCCTTCTTCTTGCCCTTGTTGAGCAGCTGGCGCTGGTGTGTCTTCTTGTGCGACTTAAGGCTGTGCGAGGTGCTAAACGATTTCTGGCAGCTATCCTCCTGGCAGGGATACGGCTTCTCGCCGGTGTGCGTGCGCCGGTGCGTCTTCAAATGATGCGAGGCGGTGAATGCCTTGCCGCAATCGTCCTCGGGACACTTGTACGGCCGCTCCTGTGTGTGGGTGCGCATATGCTTCTTTAGATCGCTGAGCGTAGTGAAGCACTTCTGACACATTTCACAATTGAAAGTCTCGCCATTGTGCAGACGCAGGTGTGCGTGCAATCTGATTAAAACACGAATGAGCACTGATTAGACAATGTATTTACGTATACACACACATATCGTATACTTGCCTATATCGCGTATTGAACGCCTTATCACAGCCGGTCACCTCGCACTCGTAGGGCTTCACCTTGGTGTGGACGCGCACATGAATTTTTAGGCTGTACGAGGTGAGGAATGCCTTGTTGCAGCCCTCCTCCGTGCACTTGAAGCTGTAGTCGCCTGTTAATTAAAACGAAATCACACATCAAAAATCAACTTTATTTTTGTTTACTAAATTCATGCGTGCGCTGAAATTTTTACCCGCCTTATCAACGGTAACGGCACACAAAGTAGCGCACAGCGCTGCCAGTGTTGGCAAACATCGCAGCAAAACACAAGATCATGGTATGTGCTACCAATTACCGATTACAAAAAATAAAAGAGGTCGCCCAAAATTAAAACGAAGATAACATATTTAAATTATTATTATTAAATTTTTTAGCATTTTTTTTGACAGAAAAACAATTATTTTTAATCTACAATTAAAAATTTATATTTTAACCGATTTAAAAAAAAAAAACGTGTTACAATGTTCTAACGTGTTGTGCTTTATATTGCTAATTTTTACGTTTATGACGTCACAGAGCTTCAGCACGTGTATAACACGCCTGTATTTGTAGAGTGCCAGTGTTGTTCAACGTTGCAACAGCTAACAACAGTTTGCGTTTGCACGTCGAAGCGCACGCACGCATGGAAATTGTTTAAAAGAGCTTTTGAAAAAACTAATTTAACTATAATGTTCGACGTTGAGATGAAGTTGATAAAGAGCGTTAAAAGTCACGCGTGCTTGTATGACAAATCAAATTCTGGTTTTCGCAATCGCCAACAAAGAGACAGAGCATGGGCCCAAGTCTCGGTCGAATGCGGTCTGCCAGGCAAGTAAAACAAATAAAAACCAAAAACAAAAACATGCAAATTTATTTACATGTGTTTGTGCATGTGTAATTTGTTGTTTTGTTTTGTTTGTTTTGCAGTTAAACAAAGCCAGTGCCGGTGGAAAACGCTGCGCGATCGTTTTGTGCGCGAATATCACAAACGCAACGACGATCATTGGCCGGCGGCCCGATGGCACTACTTCGATCAGATCTCCTTTCTGCAGGACCACATCAAACCACGCGGCTGCGGGTAAGATTCGAGACCGATAGTTATAAAAGGAACACTCTTATTGTCAACTATCTCGCACAGCAACATGGATGATAATCAGTTGGAGCAGTTGGGCAACGAAAACGACGAAACGAATCGCAGCTACTCCAGCGAAATGCAGCACTGCGGCGCGGACAATGGCCAGGATACGCTGAGCGAGGCATCCAGCGTGGAGCAAAGTCTTTCCAGTCTGCAGCAGGCAGAGCAGGAGTTTGTCAAAGTTATTGGACTGCTGGAGCAGAAGCTCAACGAGCGGCCGTTGTGCGCGGCAGAAGCGAGCGCTCCGCAGGATCCCTTCTACAAGTACCTCGAGAGCATACTCAGCCGCGTGGATGATGCAGCACGTGCGGACATACAATTGGAGCTACTTAATGTGGCCAATACGCTGGTGAAAAATGCCAAAGCCACTGGGCAGAATTTTATGTAGGACTAAGATTGAAGAGCACTTTACAATTATAATGTTATAAATTTATGAGCAATTTAATGGAGTACTCGATGCCAACTTATGTAAACTCCATATATCATATCATATCATATATAGAACTTAAGATCTCAACAATTGTGGCCCAAACTCACCTGTGTGCGTTTTTAAATGCGTGCGTAGATTTCCAATTGTGCTGTAGCTGCGATAACAATTCTCGTAGTTGCATTTGTAACGACTGAGCGCCTCATCGGAGCTCTGCGTGCGGAAGTCAGATAATGTTTATATATATATATTAAATTATACATATGTATGTGTATATACACAATAGTTATTATATATGAGCTGGATATGTTGTTAAAAATCGAGTATAACTATGTACAAAGTCGTCTTTAGGTCGTTAGGTATTAAGTTTCTTTTTTTTTTTGTTTGTGTACTGCGTAAGTCGGACAATAAATGTTAGCGATAAAAAGTGCATGCAATGTGTGTGTGTGTGTGTGTGTGTGTGTGTGTGTGTGTGGAGGAGTGTTGTTTTTATGTCTCTCTGTGTGTGTGTAGCTGGATGAGTCAGGGGAGGGGTTAATCTAAAACTACGCACCAGGCTGACTGTTGGTGAAATGCGTAAAAATTGGTTAACAAAAACTGAGTTTTAGACGCCTAGCGAGGAACGCATTTTTGGGTGAGACGGGGGAGGGGACGCACGTCCCCATGTTGCCCCGCAGTCTAAATAGCTCTACGGTTAGCCAGAATTATTTGTATTTTTTTATGCTGCAAAGCGGCGTTACAAAAAAATAAATAATCATAAAAGAATAACGTTAACGTTAGTTACGGCACATAAAATAAACACATTTGTTTATTTTGATTTGCAATTGCGCTTTGTGTGTATTGGCGTGGGCGTGGCATTTGGGCGTTTATGGAATGGGGACTGTGTACCTCGTACGCCATCGCCATCAGGTGATCCTCATCGGTGTCCTTGTGCAGGGCGCCCGGGTGAATGCAGTGAGCCAGCTCATCGTCCTCAATTGGCTCGGTCTGCTCTTCGATATAGCTGCAAGATCGTTCGGTTATATCTTTTCATAACTCTCTCTCTCTCTCTCCGTCTCTCTCTCTATATGTGCGTGTGTGTGTGTGTGTGTGTGTGTGTGTTTGTGTGTACAGCGCTCGCCCGTTGGAAACAAACAAAAAGAGATGCGTCGAACGAGCTGCTGCGGCTGCTGTTGCTGCTGCGTTTAATTTGTGTCAGTGGGCCGTTAAAATCTTGCATATACATATGCACATACATACATACGTTTATTCTAGCGCACACACACACATATGCAGGGATCGCTCGCTAATCAAAACATGCAAACGTTAGTGTTGTCAACAAAATAAAAGTTATCATTTGTTCATGTTCAATAAGCTTTTTTGAAATTGTCCGTTTTTATAAGAAATTTTGAGTGTAAAAATGAAATATTTTTTAATTCAAATAAAATTTAAAATAAACTATATTTTACATAGCAATTGCAATAAACTGTGGTTTTAGTTCGAGTCTTGATTCGTAACATCATTCAAATTTAATAGTAAAGTATTTTATTTATTATTTAAAATATTGATTTCTTTTCACTTCTATTAAATTTCAACTAAAAGGTATCTTCAGGTCAGGTTGAAATTTACAGTAGAACATAAAATAAAATCAAACCACTTTAAAAGAATTTGAAAAGAACTGATTTTAAAAATCCTTTTTTTTTGCCGAGTATTAACCGGTTCGGCTCAAAACCGATTAGCGGCATAGAAAATGTTAGCTTTAAAGATTTGCGCTATTTGTTATTCATTAATTTGTCAAAAATCAGTCAAAAAGTAAGTTTATATTTTATAAATGAGCCAGTGTTATTGTCCCTTTGGAACCAACGCGTTCTTATCAGCGAGCGATCACTGTACTTGCAAATTGTATATGTTTATGTCTGTTTGTATATGTTCATGTGATTAGTGAGGTTAGAGCGCAGACAGAAAATAAAAAAAATAAAAAACAACCAAAAAAACAAATTAAATACAATAACAACAAAAAAGAGCAAAAAATATCCATTAATAAACACTTGACAACCAGCAAAGCAGAAAACATCAGTCAAAACAAACAACAAAAATACAATAAATAAATTAAAACCAGAGATTTGCGATTTGAGAGCTTTAATAAGCTGATTAATTCATATTTAATATTGTCATGGTCAAACACGACGTGGCTAAACTAACTGTAAAGGAAAATCTGAAAGAAAACACGCACCAAAAATCAAAAAACAACAACAAAAGTATCGAATTGAAAAAAAAAAAACAACAGGCAAGAAATGTGTGGGCGTGAGTACGCCCAACTGACGGACAGCGCACGACCGCCCCCCTCCCACCGCCACACCTTACTATACTACCATTTGCTGTCCCTGTCACGGACAGAGACCCAAAGACCGCGGCCCACACCCCACACCCCACACCCCACACCCTCAAGAACCTGCCCTAATCTCACGTATCGCGCGAGTGCTGAAAAATGAGAAATATGATTGAGGGGAACACTCATAGCGATAAAAATAGCGCGGCGTAGACGTAGAGGAGCGGTCAGAGCGGAGAGACAAAAAAAGGAAAAAAATATATTTTTAAAAATTATTATTATTGTACTAAAAATGAAAACAACTACAAAGCCTCCGGCCAACCACGTCATTAAAAATCATTTAAATCAAACACTACAATTAGAAATTAATGGGACTTTTTTGAAATTGGACAAATCCAATTGGAATGGGAAGTGGTGAAAATTTAAATCTGTTAAATGGTAATATGTTATTTTTCGACAACGTGTAAGCAATAATTAACTAATCAAGTCCCAAAATTTAACTGCATCAAATATTGTTTAGCCTAAAATACTAAACCAAATACGGAATTTTTAAATAAATTCTAATTGAATGTGTTGAAATTTTAATAATGGAATTTGAATGCAGAGTATAAATATGCAATTAAATAAAAATATATACAATTTTGAAATGAAAATTAACCTAGAATACAATACTATAAAGGGTATTTCCTCGCTACGTTAACACAACTGCAAAAGTTGCTCCACTCCAATCAGAACGGCAGACTTTACTGCATATAAGCGCTGATAAGAAAAGCTAATAAACTTTCCTGACTGATAGCTATCATATATATAATTAAGTTAGATTTAAATTAAACAAAAAGGAACAGCTTAAATAAGAGAATTTATGGTGTGAATTTGAACATTTTCTCTGTTTCAAGTGGAACATTTGATGGAATATTCTCGATTCGTATTTCACAATGTTTGGTCTAATTGGAAACCGGCTATTTTACAGCGAGTGTGAATGAATATGTGAAAAAATAACAAGAGTGGTCTAGTCGGGTATGCGCGACTAGTAGATACCATGTAACCAGCCGCAAGATTTCGCAAAAATTTTATCGAACTTCAGTATAAACATTTGTTTTAATGTGTGTACAGGGTATAAAAGGAATCAATAAAAAACTTGTGTGTGTGTGTGTTTTTTTTTTACAAATCAAGTATGTGTATGCATGTATACACATAATTATATTATGTGTGTGTGCGTGTGTGTGTTTTGTAGTGTGGTGCGGGGGAGGGGAAATCTAAATGCGTTCATCGGCATAGTTATTTTTAGACCAAACAAACAATTTGGATACAATCATCGCAGAGCAGAAGCAGAAGCAGATTGCAGCAGCAGCCGCCGCCGCAGCAACAAAAAACCGTTACATTCTCATTGCCAGCAGAGCATCGATACACGTACTCACACATACATGCAAGTGTATATAGAGAAGCGTGTCTTTGTATGCGTTAGAGGTGGGTGAGGTGATCACCAGAGGGACACGGTAGGGGGGAGGCGTACACATTTCAGTCAATTAGCAACAACATGCAAACATTTCGGACACCTAACAGACGCGCGTTGTAATAAAGTGGACATTGGAATTGTTTCAAATTCAAATTTGCCAAATTTTTTTAACGAAAAAAAAAACAACTTTTCGTTAGCTTTTTACAGCCAATTTCTTGAGTCTAATTAGTTTTAAGGGTAAGCAAGACCCCAAAAAAAAAAGAGAAAAAGAAAAGGACAGCAATACGCATAGTATATATTTGGTATTATGACTGTGCCGTCACATTAGAACAGACGAAAGAAACATGCAGCAGCAGCAGCAACAGATTTTTGTGTGGGCAGTGGAAAATTTAGCCATGGGCACCGCCATGATCGGGGGTCAGCAACAGTGCGCGGGGCAAACACCTGGCAACATTTTATACCAACTCAGATGTCACTTAATTCTCAATAACTACTAATAATAAACGGCAATAACAAAAGCAAAAATATAGCAAGGCAATACAAAAACAAATGCATGTAAAACAACAAATTAATCAAAAACGATCGTCAATAATAAAAGTATCGATATCGAGCAGGGTCAACAATTAGCATAGTGCTGCATAGCATGCAAATTGTCTCATTTAAGTATGCAGCTGACGTTGTTGTTGTTCTGCATAGTATCGTTGGCTGTTGTTATTGTAGCTGCTGCTATTTCATGGGCCCGGCAGCACTATCAATTTTAATGGGCAGCAGTGTAGCCTAGGATGCAAACTAAATAATTCTAAGTAAGAAATAATAAATAGCAACAAACGGCAATACAAAATACCAAAAGCAGGTACAACAACAAGCTACTCAAAAGCACAACAATAACAAATATCAATTACGAGCATGGACAATAATGAGGCAGTGTTGCGTAGCATGCAAAATGTGGGCTGCCAGTGCTTACTACCTCGTCCCAAGTGTAAAATATGCAGTTGTTGTAGCAGTAGGAGAGTTGTTGTTATCGCCGGCTGTTGCTGTTGTTGTTGCAGCTGCTGCCACTTCATTGGCCGGTATCATGCTGAAGGACACCACTGTCGGCGGCTGCACCTGGACAAGCTTTTGGTTTTCAAACTGATATTCCAGCGTAAAGCAAATGTCATCCAGGTTGTAGGTGCCCACAGTTGTCATTAACGGTTCCGCGGCTGTTGTTGTGTGATGTGATGAAATGGACATGGGTATGGTTGTGGCAGGTGTGGTTGTGGGTGTGGGTGTATTTGTTGTTGTGCTGGTTAGCAACAGGGGTGCATTTGTCAGCGGTCTCAGTGTGACCATCTCGTCGTCGGCTATGTCAATGTTATTGTTGTTGTCGTTGTCCTCGTATGTTACAGTCTGCGTCTCTGCCGGCAACTCCTGCAGCAATGTGTACGTTGTCTTTGTTGCTGCCGCTTCAACGTCCGCCTCAAGTGTCAAACTTAAGCCTAATGTTGGTTGCAGCACCTGTTGCTCGCCCGCAGTGTGACTGTAAATGCTGCTGTTGCTGCTACTGCTGCTGCTGCCTGCCCCTCCATCCGCATCCAGCTTAGGCGCCAGCAGCGAGGCGAGCAGCGCCTTGTCCTCAAAACTGTTAAAGTCCAGCTGCAACGATGACGACTCCGTTGTGGGTGGTGAGCCCGTTAGCGAGGTGCGCGTTGAGTTAGTATCATAATCCCTGCTGTCTGATAAGGAATTTCCATGATTGGCCGATTTCCAACTGTGCTCGTAGTATTCTTGTTGTTGTTGCTGCCGTTGTAGTTGTTGTTGGAGCGTCACATCGCTGCTTGCATCCATTTTGTACTTATTCTATTATTTCACAAACACACACACACACACATACAAAAATTAATTATACGCATGCAGCTCTTGATTTTTTTTATTCGTTTTACTTATATCACTGTGCACTGTCGATACATATATGTATACATGTGTATTACAAAAGGAAATTAGAAAATTATAAAGAGCAAATGCGGCGATCCGAACGAAAGAAATAATCACGTCCGCGCAACGCAAAAATAAAGATAAGACTAGCGATGGCAGCGGAATGTGTAAGAATTAAATCGAAATATCGATTATCACTAGTGATGTCGACTATTTAACATATCGTTCCCTTTGTACTCTTACGGGCATTCCCTTAAGTGATATGAAATAACATATTTGGATATGCTTGGCAAATAAGAGCGCTTAAAATAAGGTGACCATTTCTGTCGGGAGTTTAATTAGAATAATTAAATTTTTAGTGTAATAGTAGAGTAAAATATATAATAAAATCAAATAAATAAAATATAAGATACAGATGTAAAATCTAACTCAAATCGTTATTATTTATCAATTGTATTTATTTTATGTATTTTCCTTTACCAATTGTAGAGTGAGTTCGAGCAAAACATTTTTTACTATTTTATTACAAATTCAATTTCCGCGCCCTTAAGTGTAAGTATCGAGTTATCGATTCCAATGTCAGGTTCGGTCACACTACGCGCAAAGGCAAAGGCAGTACATATACAAAATTCATTGATTTTGTCAACGTAAAACACACAGCGCATAGCTGCACAGGCCGAGCACATAAAGTGAAGATATTTGACAAAATTGTGGGAACGCAGCTGGCACAAAGCACAAAATGTCCGAAATACGAAAACAACGGCAAACACAACTGTGAAGACGCGCAACAGTCAACCAATAAATTCCAACCAGAGTTTCGCTGCGCTGCTCCCAATTTCCAATAAGAAAGAAGTGCAAGAAAAAGAGCATACGGTGTGTGTAGAAAGGAAAAAGCGATCAAAAGAAAAAATACAAAAACATAGAGGCAACCAAAAATGACAAACGCTGTGCAAGATTAATATCGACGCAATTTGGCGCTGCAGCCAGCGGCCGGCCGTAAAATGCCAAGGAACACTTGCAGGCCAAGTGAATGTGTAGCTAACGGTAATGGCAACAGCGGCGACAGCGCTAACGGTAACCAAGATGACAGCGGCGGCGGCAACAGCAACAACAACAACAATAATAATAACAATAACAACAACAATAAAAGCAGTGGCTGCATTGTCAAGCAGGAATTTGATGCGGCGCCGCCCGTTTGCCACAGAAAATCGGAACGACGAAAAATCGCACGCGACATTTTCCTGGTGTTCGAGGAGCAGCCGTCGCGACGGCGACGTGGTCGCGGTGGTGCGCGCAGTTCGCGGGCCAAGCAAAAATTTGGCCACCTCAAAGTGGCCAATACTCCGCGGATAAACAAGAACGTCTTGCGGGATATCAAAACGGAACCAAAGTGCACCACGGTGGCAGCAGCAACAGCAACAGCAACAACTGCAGCAGCAACAGCAACAACTGCAGCAGCAACAGCAACAAATGCAGCAGCAGCAGTAGAAATTGCAGCAACCGCAGCAACTGTGGAGCAAGCGGAACCGGTGGCCGAACCGGAACCGGAGCCGGAGCTGCCCAAAGCGAAGCTGGCCGCAGTGAAACTTGAAACCAAAACAGCATCAAATGCAACAGCAGCAGCAAAAGTTGTAACTGCAGTTGCAGCAGCAGCAGCAGCAGCTCCACAGCCTAGCCAAATCTTAGTTCAACAACCAGCAATAGATCCAGCAGCAACATTTGCAACATCTGGTGCTGCTGCAGCAGCAGCAGCAACAACAATAGCAACACCTGCAACAGCTGCAACAACAGTTGCTGCTGCTGCCAACACGCCCAGCGTCAATCCCATCTTCCTGTGGGTCAAACAGGACGACACGCGCATCGTGGAGGTGCGCTGCGAGGATTACGACAAGCGAAATCGCATACGCCTCACGAAGACCACAAATGGCTGGCGTTCCATGCCGCGGACAGACGAGGCGTCCACGCGAATTGTCAAGTTCAAGCCGCTGCTGAAGGTGAAACGCGAGCAGCTGCAGCAGCAACAATCGCTCGAAGCGGACGAGGAGCAACAGCAGCTGGAAGAGCTACCGCAGCAGCAGCATGAATGGAATGTGGTGCAGCCGGAACAGGAACAGGAGCAGACCAATGAGGCAGCTGTCATAGAGCATGTTGTCGTTGTGCCCGCCCAGCAGCAGCAGCAGCAGCAACAACAACAACAGCAGCAGCAGCAAGAGCAGCAGCAACAGCTGTCCGGAGATGTTTGCTTTGATGCGCTGCTCGACAGCGAGACGAACGCCTCTACCAGGGCGACCAAGACCAGCACCAGCAATGCCAACACGCCCACATATCAGAGTTCGCGCTCGCGTTCCCAATCCCGGTCCGGGTCGCGGTCGCCCTCGCCGGCGCCGCTGGAGCTGCAGCTGTGCCCCAAAACAGGTCTGTTTCTGCCACAAGGAGCAGCAGTGGAGCTGCCGCAGCAGGCCACCGATGCGGATGCGGATGTGGATGCGGAGCAAGCCAAGCACAGCAGCGATCAACTGGCCAGCCTGGATGCAAACACCAAACAGCTGAAGGATCTGCTGGACGAGGCCGATGATCTGCTGCAGCACTGCAGCAGCGATAACGGCAGCAGCGGCGCCGAGCTCCTCGATTCGCTTGTGAAGCGCAGCTGCGAGGACAACCTGATGCATCAGCAACAATTGCAGCAATCCCAACAATCCCAGGCGGGTTTGAGCGCGTTTTGTGTGCCCGACGTGGTGGCGGGCAAGGAGCTGCCCAGCATACTGGGCATGGATAGCAGCGATGATGCCCCCAAGTGCCTGTCCTTCAACGAGGCCGGCGAGATCGAGGGACTCCACGGTGACCTATTCCTGGGCATCGACAGCTTCGACAAGCAGCCCGAAGCGGAAGCGGAGGCGGATGCACTGGTGGTCACCGAGGCCGAAACCGAGACAGAGGCAGAGGCGGAGGCGGAGGTGGCCACCGTGCTGACGCCGGCCAAGCAATCGGAGCCGGAGGCTGGAGAACCAGAACTGCAACTGGCCGTGCCGGATGAGACGCCCAAGGATCTGAGCTACAAGAAGCGCGAGGAAGTGTGTCCGCCGTCGGAGTCGCGCAGCCAGTGTGCGGTCACCTCCAGCTCGGACATCCTCAAATCGAAGTCGCCGGAGCCGCAACTCCTCCAGCTGCCGGCGACAAGCATACCCGCCGAGGTGGAGACCACCTCGGAGACCATCAAGCATCTGATCCTCGAGCAGTTTCTCAAATTGAATGGCAATCAGCATCCGCAGCAGCAGCAAGCGGAGCCCATGGATCTGGGCAAGGCGACGACGGCACGCGGCGTTGGCGGCGGCGACAAGCTTGAGACGGTGGTCATCGATGATGAGGATGGGGCGACCGATACGGAGACCATGGAGCCGCTGAAGAAGCGGCCCAAGCCGCCCATCAAATTGGACAAGGATCCGGACGCGCTCACCCAGCTGAAGATGCTCATCGGTAATCCGCAGTGGAAGGTGCCCGATCCCATACTGGTGCCAAAGGATCGACTGGGCGCTGTGCTGGCATCGCCGGCACGCGAAATTCCGCTGCTGTTGACCACGCGGCCGGAGCTGCGTTTGCCGGAGGCGTTCGCCTATCCGGAGATCATACAGAATCCCAATATACTGGTCGTCACCATGGAGCAGCTGGAGGCCATACTCAAAACCGAATCGGAGCAGGCCAAACAACCCAAACCGGGCGAGGCGCCATCGCTGCCAGCGCCGCCGCTGACCAACAGTGCATCCGCCAGCGTCTCGCCCGCGCCCGCGCCCGCTTCCTGCAAGGCTGCGAGTCCCAGCCCCAGTCCCAGCCAGCTGAAGCCGCACACAGTCGCGCCGGCAACGCCGCACAAGCTGCCGGAACCGGCGCCGCTAATTCCGCCGAAATCCGGAGCTGGAATGGCAAACGTTGCAGCTGCAGCAGCAGCGCCGCAATCCTCGCCAGCGGCGGACTCGAGCATGTCGCAGGAGCTGAACGCAACGACGCTGGCGCTGCTCCAGCAGATGCTCTGGCTGCCCTACTTCGGCCAGCTGTCGCAGGAGTTCTTCAAGACGCTGAAGGATCCGCTCGGCCTGCAGCGCAAATTCATGAGCAATCTCCTGCCGCTGTACAACGGCCAGTTCGGGCTGCAGCATCTCGACGAGCTCTACAAGCACTGCCTCAAGCAGAAGCCCGCCAGCGAGGAGCCAGCTCCAGTTGCTCCCGTTGCCGCTTCCGCTCCTGCCAAGCAGCCGCCTGGCTTTGGCAATTCCATGGAGCTGGCCTTTATGCAGAAACTGCTGCAGCAACAGCAACAGCTGCAGCAGCAGCCGACCAAGGAGCCGTCACATCATCATCTGGAGCACAAGCGCGCACGTCGCGATCCGGATGCCACGCCCCTTCACATACCCGACTTCAACAGCAAGCCGAAGGCGACGCCAGCAACTGTTGCAGCTGCAGTTGCCGCTGCTCCTGCTGTTGTTGCTCCTCCTGTTGCTGCTCCTCCGCCCGCCGTGGCCACGCCGCCCGTTGAGCACAAGCCGCGCCTCACCTGCAAATCGCTGTCCAATCTGCTCGAGCCGGAGAGCAACATGGTGCCGCTGCTGAATGTGCCCTTCGATGCACTGCGTCGCGGCTCGCTGCATCCACACAAGGCGACGCCGCACGATCTGGCCAAGGAGGCGGCGGCGGGCAGCGGACGCACCCTGCGCAGCAGCAAAGCCTGCGTCACCTACAATCCCCTCGAGCACGCCAAGCAATCGCAGCTGCAGACGCAACAGCTGCTGCAGCAACAGCAGCAACTCCAACAGCAGCAGCAGCGCAAGCGCGGCAACATGTTGGCGCACGAGGTGCAGCAGCAGCAGCAGCATCAGCAGCATCAACAGCATCAACAGCAGCAGCATCAGCATCTCGCGGAGGCAGCCGCCGCTGCTGCAGCAGCAGCTGGCGGTGCTGCGGGTGTTGGTCCCGGCATGGATGCCAACTCCGCCTTGTGGCATCCGCTCTTCGGCAGGTAATTATCTATTATCTATTTTATTTTTTTTTTTTTGACTAAGCTATATCTAAAGCTTATCCCCAATATAGTTTATATATAAAATCGTACTCCGATAATTTACACATTTTGGTTTACTGAAGCCCAAAAGTACCTTTAAAAATACAAATTTTAGCTTTCATCCGATAGCAAAATTACACATTAAAAATCAAAAATTTTCGGATTATATTAAAAAATGTACCCAAAAATTACGATATTCGCCTGGGTTCAAACCTTAACATTTTAAATTGTTTGTGCATTCAAATCTGAAAACATTATTTTTTGTTAAAATTCATGCTCGAAATTTACCAAAGCGTTGTACCAAATGTACCAAAAACTGTGGTTCGAAATTTTAGCTCTGTTAAATCTGTGCTGATTTTGATGAGGAATGTCCTCTAATTTATAGTTTAGTTTTTGAATTATTGCTACATTTAAAGATCGACAAATTTTTTAAAATTCATGTATCAAAATATTTTCTACGGGCAACTTACTCAAAACTGGTTCGACTTGAATTTTAAGAAAATTGTATTCAAATGGGTACATTTCCGCTCTGAGAGGTGGATTTAATAATATTTAAAGTTTAAAAATGAAAAACGTTTAACAAAGCCGATTAATGATAGTTATATGTGTGTGTGTGTGTGTGTATTTGATAATCTTATATTGAAACTCACCTTTCGCCAACAGCAATCCGAAGCAGGGCTACAACAGCCCCTGGCAATGGACGACGGTGACGGCCACCGGCGAATGACAGTCAAGCCGGGCTCACAAGGAGCCAGCAGCATCAGCGAACACAGCCAGCATCAGCAACAGCAACAACAACAACATCAGCAACAGCAGCAGCAGCAGCAACCACAACAGCTACGAGGAGCAGCAGCAACATGACTACAACAGCAACGGTTGCAACTATCTAGCAGCAGCAGCAGCAGCTAAGCAGCAACTGCCCGCTGCAGCGGCAGCAGCAGCAACAAGCAACAATCAAAATAATCACAATAATAGCAACAAATTTTGTTATCCAGCCATGGAGAACATGTTCCAAAGCAATCAGCTGCTCAACTCGTATCTGTATCAGAAAAATGATAATAATAATGCTGCTGCTGCTGCTGCTGCCGCTGCTGCTGCTGCTGATGCGGGCTACATGACGGAGCAAAGCTACTGGCAGCAGCAGCAGCAACAACACCAGCAACAGCAGCAGCAGCAACAACAACAACAACATAAGCAACAGTGGAACAATCACAATCACAACAGCAACACCAACACCAACAGCAACAGCAGCAGCAGCAACAACAGCAACCAGCGCAGCAGCAGCAGCAGCAACAGCTACGCCAACAATTATGCAGCTGCAGCAGCTGCCTCGATGTACATGCAACATTTCAATCCGTACATGCAACAGAAGGCGGCGCTGCTCGCCGAGAAGGCGGCACAAGCGGCGGCAGCGGCAGCAGCAGCAGCGGCGCACGGCAGCAGCAACAAGCACGGACGCTATGCCGGCGACTACGGCTAGGTGTCCGTCCCAGGCGCGGAGCGAGGGTAGAAACAGTGCATTCAAAGAAACACAAAAAAAAAAACAAGAAAACACAAGAAAACACTTGCATATTAACATAAACCATATAGAAATAATAACTACATGAATAATAACTAATACTGGAATCTAGAGGCGGAGCGTATAGGCCATTTTAATGCAAGGAATTGCTAAGGAACATATGTCCTTTAATTACAAAAATATATACAAAACAAAACAACAACAAATATAAATAATACAAATGAAAAAAAAACACAGCAACAAGGTAAACAACAAGGCAAGCAACAATAATTAAAAAACAAAAGAAAAAAACACACAATTAGTAAAAATTTGTTATTGGTAGTTTGTTAACAAAAAAAAAAAAGTAAAACAAAAAAAAATTAAAAAAAAAAACATGTAGCAGAGCAAGAAGCAGAGGCAAATGAAAGCAACATCAAAAACAACAACAAAAAAAACAACCTAATTATTGTATTATTGTTAACCCAAGCTGCGTTATATTATTATTATGATTATTATTATTATTATTATGATTATTATTATTATTATTATTATTATTATTATTAACTCGTGTGTGTGTATATAGCGTTTTTATCTAGATGTATTACACTTAAGATCCCAAACCCTTAACCTGCCCA
>SCDT01000621.1:31843-42549 GCA_004143765.1 Drosophila melanica | reverse complement strand
TAATATTCATTTGATCTGAGTTTCTTACTGATCACAGTCACTGTCCCACACTACCGGGAATTACACCCAATGGACGTCGCATTACGTTTATACGCGGCATTGATTGCGATTTCCAGCCACACCATATCTTGGACGCAATGAAGGTGGCTCTGATGATTGGCGACGTCCGCTTGGCGGAGGAGTCTGTGGGAATAGCGGGCGATGTGTTTATTTTGGATGCAGCTGTGGCCAGTGCATCACATTTTGCCAAATTCTCACCGACGGTGGTGAAAAAGTTCTTGATTGCCGTACAGGAGGCGTACCCGGTTAAGGTTAAGGAGGTGCATGTGATCAACATCTCACCATTGGTGGATACCATATTCAACTTTGTTAAGCCGTTCGTTAAGGAGAAGATTCGCAGCCGCATCACCTTCCACAACGACGTGGAGAGCCTTTACAAGGTGGTGCCACGTGACCTGCTGCCCAACGAATACGGCGGCAAGGCGGGACCAATTGTTGAGCTGAACCAGTGGTGGAAACAGAAGCTGGCCGATAACACCGAATGGTTCAAGGAGCAAGAGGACAAGAAGGCAAACGAATCCTTGCGCCCGGGTGCACCAAAGACTAGCGATGACTTGTTCGGTATGGAGGGCACGTTCCGTCAACTGAACATAGATTGAGATTCCAATAATTATTATCAATGTGCTTTTCATATGTATTTTCTTATATTAACCAAACATTTATTTAGTCCATTTGCAATTATATTGTTCGCTTTACGCTTCATTTCCTAACTACATTGCAGCAATTACAATAAAGAAATCACAGCATATTAAGGAATGATAAAAACAAAAACACAGTCTATTAAGTTTATATTGTCCAACGAGATCAATCCTAGCGTGGCACGCTTCCCCTTCCCTGCTTCAACGAACTTTACTGTGTTATTAGAGTCAATCAGTATGGTTTAAATAGAATAGAAAGTTTTAAATGTAATTCATAAATGCATGAAGTGACTTCAAATAATAATCAATGACAGTAATTAGTCTTTATAAAGACATTTGTTTATAACTTATTAATATTTGTTTAAAAGTTTGGCTGACTCGCAACTTATAATTTAACGCTGATATATAAAGAGGCCACTTAACACAAATCACCAAAAGTTTTCGTATCCTGTAAGCATGAAGGATAACAAGGATATGCCAGTTAAAGAGCAGTGCGAACGACGCGATTTGTTCGTCTTTATAATCTCGACAATGCGCGTAGCTTCCATGTATCCATTCAGTTTGGGAAATCGAAATCTATTGCAAATAATATTTGATTGGATTTACGAGCTATTCAACTATTTTGTTTGTGTGCACATAGCGGTATTACATATCCTAACCATATATATTAACTACGGCCAAGGTGATCTGGAGTTTCTTGTCAATTGCCTTATACAAACGATTATTTATCTGTGGACCATAACAATGAAGCTATACTTCCGGCGCTTCAGGCCGAAACTCTTGAGCGAAATAATCAACTTTGTCAACGAGAAACACCAGATTAGGTCAGCGCCCGGATTTACCTTTGTGACTGTTTCGGGAGCTCTGCGTCAATCCAACTTATGGATTAAAAGCTATGTCTATTGTTGCTATATAGGAACTATATTCTGGCTCGTATTGCCTATAGTTTACAGAGACAAAAGTCTGCCCCTATCCTGTTGGTATCCCTTCGATTATACCGTAAGTAAAAATGATTCTTTCTAAAGCTGCCAGCTATATTCGATTTATTTGTATCGTTAGCAACCGGTTGTCTATGAATTGGTGTTCTTTCTCCAGGCTATTGGGCAAATTCAAGTGGCAGCAGCATTTGCTTCTTCCAGTGGATTTCATATGGTTCTCGGTATTCTTATATCTGGACAATATGATATATTGTTTTGCAGCTTGAAAAATATAATAGCCACCAGTTATTTGAAAATGGGTGCTAATATGGCGGAACTAAGGTGACTTTCTAAAATGCATGTTCCTGTTAAAATTCCAAGCGTTCCTTCATTTACAGTAATCTGCAAGAGGCGCAAATAGTGGCGGATGCCGAGGTGAATCAATTTAGCTATTCCGTAGAGCTACGTACTCCGCTGGAGGAACTTATAGTGCAACAAAACGAAAGAAAAATCACGGACTTTCCCACTGCTTTCAACCACTCACTTACGCGCTGTGTGCATTTGCATCACTATATTATATCAGCCCTGCAAAAAATGGAACGTTTCTATAATCCCATTTGGTTGTTTAAGATCACTGAAGTTACTTTTCTCATGTGTCTGGTGGCTTTTGTGTCGACAAAGAGCACTACAGCCAATTCGTTGATGCGCATGGTATCATTGGGACAGTATCTACTGTTAGTTCTCTACGAGCTCTTCATCATCTGCTACTTTGCTGAAGTGGTTTATCAGAATAGCCAACGGTGTGGGAATGCTCTGTGGCGTAGTCCTTGGCATCTGCATATGCGCCAGCTACGCAGCGATTATATTATTTTCCTGATAAATTCCCGTCGAACGTTTCAATTGACTGCTGGTAAAATATACACTCTGAATGTTGATCGCTTTAGATCAGTAAGTAGCAAATATTGATAAAGCATTTATCCTTCTTCTATAATCATCTTGACGCTTTTCTTACAGACCATCACAACAGCATTTTCGTTCTTGACTCTCCTGCAGAAAATGGACGCGCGTGGATAAACAATGCTCGTTTCGCATTCACATTTTATTTCTTTATATTACAATTATTAATTATAAAAAAAAATTACATAATAAAGTAGTATACATCAACTTTAATGGCAAAGACATTAAAGACATGCCGGTGCCATTAACACAACACCACTGATTTCAATCTAAGAGTAAGTGTTAATATGCCATACTTTTCGTGACCTATGTTTTAAATAATAATAAGATATAATTTTGTAGATGTATTTAATTTGTTTATATTCAATCTCAGCTGGCCTCAATTACCACTTCTGCAACTCTCAATTTTCTAATAAATAATTTTAAAGAAAGGCATACAAAATTAGAATGGTTGTTTAATAAATAAGCACTCAATTGTTTTCTTGTTATGGCTTTAAAACTATAAGCAAAAATCATATACATTTATAAGGTACTTGGGTTTACTCTATCCGATATTTACGTTTCCTTGTCCAACCACTTTTCGCTATTGTGTGTTAACTACATTGAGCAAGATATATATTTAACAATATTTGTATTTCGTTTGCTTTGATGAAAAATCATTCACTTTAAATTTGTGCTTGGCATTCATTCTTACATTTATGTTTCCTTATACAGTATCAAAAGATGTTGCAGTATTTCAACACTTTAAACAAATGATTTGATTTGTTGTTCCATTACAGCCAAATACTACAGTTTTCTTCTTTTTTTTTTTTACAATACATACAAATTTTTGCAATGTTTGCTTATAATTAGTTAATAAACAGTTTGTTATATTGTTTTTTTTTTCTCGAATTTGAGGTTCTAGATTTGTTTTTGATTTCATGAAAAATTTACATTTGTTTATTTGATTTATAATTGTGAATTTCATGCGCATATTTAAATCCCTACTCGATACATCTTTGTATATTAATATGCTTAATAACGACTGTTTAATTTTGTTAACATATATAATTATTATCAAAAAAATATATGTTATTTATATATATATATTCATATATATATATGATTAATTTTATATTTATAAGCATTGTTCATTAAACTTTTGTGCTTGCTCAGAATTGTGTATATTGCAATAGCAATACAACACCAACAACAAGGCGAGTAGCCATACAAACAAAAGAAGGCTATCGACATTGTGCAAGTTGTTTTGATAAATGCAATACGTTAGCTGTTCTTCTTGCTTTTCTGGCTTTTTGTGCTTTATGTAAAAGCTTTTTGTGCTATCGGCTGAGTGTGCGGCATTGCTGTTGCTGTGGCTGCTAGCCAGTTGTTGTTGCTGTTGTTCACGAAACTTGTTGCTGCTGTTGATGCCTATGTTGACTAGTGTGGAGTTGTTGCATTGCTAGCTCGCAAGCGACATGTGAACGATACTCGTGCTGTTGTCGTGATTGTAGTGCTCCGTGTTAACAATGACCTGCACCACATAGCCTTGATGTATGCTGCACTCATCAATGGGCACCTTATCGCCTAACAGCTTACCGCTGTAAAACCAACGTTGGCAGCACGCATCGACGCCCTCTACAGCCTGAGTGATAACAAAAACAAGATTAAAGACCGTTATCTATAATGTTACCCATAAATGTGACTCACCTGCAGCTTTTTCTTGCACTGTCCCACCGTATCCTTTGAGTATACTGGCAGTTTAACATCAGTCATAGTGGATGATATGCGCAGCTTAAGAAAGATTTCAGTTCCTCCATCTACGGGCTCCGAGTATTCAGCTGGCGAATCGCGTCCATTCTCTTCCTTTACAATGTTAATGGGATATGACAGGCAATAAATGGGGACCTTGTATTGTGTACCCAGCTCATCGTAACATTCTGTGAGGTAGCTGTAAAAAAGTCGTTACATATGTAAATAACCAGTGGCCTACAACCCAAATACAATGCAAATTGCCACATGCAAATTAGACAAAACTTTGTTTTAAACTCAAAAGTGTCAATGCAATTAAAGGTCAAAATTAAGAAGTTAACGACAAATGAGTTTAACTAAACTTAAACCACCGTTGTTTTTAATACATATAAACTTAGCATACTTAGTTAAATTACGAACTGCATAGTTTGGCCGACAGTCAAATATCGATTTTTAATAACTACACTCAAAGAGTGCACACCCAAATAGCTTTGTTCATCTACCTCACACCGCTCGAATCTACATGTGGGCAAAAAACACCACAATTAAACGTGTGTAAATTGAAAAGTTGACGAAGTTTAGTACAAACAAAAAACCATCCTCTAATCATGCACGCCCGAATTAAATTAATAACATTTTTAATCTGTTTTCAGCTTTAAACTACATAAGACATACAAACTACATACCAATGACTTCTTATTATACTATATTTTATATACGTTCATGCACAAAGAGCAAAATAAATATACCAAAAATCATACACGCCGATCTTTAAGCAAGCGCGTGTTTTTTCAAAAGCTATGAAAAACCAACTTTTTTTTTAATTTAATCGAATTATACGACAAAAATTTTATATAAATATGATCGTTAAAATCGATTTTAAGCGTAACGAAAATTATTTGTTAAGTTTATATTCGCAATATGCAATGCGCTTTGTTACTTTGTTACTCGAGTATTTTGTTATTTTTGCTTTCACATCTGTTTTAAATATGCCATACACTACTGTGTATGTTTCAAACTAAGATAACAATCTACATGGCTACAATCTATTATTGGTTAAAAAACTCACATATAATATATTGTGGGCATTTATGGCTAAAATAATGGTGTCACCAAAAATAACTAAATTTTATTGATTTTTTCTATGTTACTCGAAAGCGTTAAGAGTAATTAACACTCGTCATTAAAGTTATTTGCTAGGAAAGGGTTTGTTTTGATTAATAAGAGTTCCTAATTTAACTTACCCATTAGGCACAGATACATTAGCGCCATCTAATATGGCTTGGGCCATTTGAAAATCCAGTAATTCGGCTGCATTTGTGGCTGCCCTTAGTGCATCCCAGATTTCCTTGCGCCCGTCGAATGCTGGAGCCGTATCCCAAAACTCGTCTCGCTTGGAGCGCAATTGTCCTTCAGTTAGTGGAACGTCCGAACGCCATTTAATAGTTTCATGGCACAGTGGACGATTTTTGCGCGCAGCGCCTCCCAATGCGATGCCTATATGAGACTCACAATAACAAAGAATTACTTATCGATAATGGATGGAAATTAATGTGGATGTGGAAAGGCTACTCACCTGCGCTAACTGGACGCGAAGCACTGGCCGAGGAGACACTCATTGTTTCATTGTCGGGATTCATGCGACATACACAGGCTCCCATTTTGGCTGGGCTGTTCTCTTACTTACATTAAAAGTTGTTTGTGGCTGCCGTGTGTGCGTTTGTGTAATTTTATTAATTTTACACGAGCAACAGCCGAACAACGCGACATACAATTTTAACGCAATGTGACCAGAGTGATTTTCAACCGTTCATGTCGTTCGATTGAAATACTCACTAAACTGATGGAACGAACTAGAAAACCTTACTTCTTGTTCATCTAGTTCATTTAAATATATTTTTCCCCCCTGTATTTGCTTTCATCTTTCAAAATAAATAATTTCGGGCAAATTTGTTGTTATATAAAAAACATGCCAAGCATATTTGTAACCAATTCGCTACAAAATAAAGTCGTTCCTGGTCCGTATCAAGCTATCTTAAAGGTCTGGTTCGCACTTGAATTAACAGCTGGTAGTTTTGCTAGATTTTATTAACAGCGTCATAACAGAGCAATTCGAAACCAATGTGACCTAACTTTTCATACTTGCCGATTATTAGTAAAAACATGTGCGATAAGAATCGGCAAGTCAGATGACGAAATGTGACCGTTTTTTTTAATTAGTCGTTCCTTGTTCAAAAATGTAATTTTACGGCATGGTTAGAATGCGTATGCGTATCAGCGTTAGCAGGGAAAATATCTTAAATCATTCAATAATTAATCAAATATTGCGAATATATTGTGAATAACGATTATTTCATAAACAGCTCTCTTTTCTATTTCATAATCTCTGTTTCTTGCATACGCTGCGCATGTGCCTAAAACTTCCAGGCTCAAACAGCTGGCTTTACCAACTGCATTGCACGCTATTCCCCTACCATTTGGAATGTTTACTCAAATGCCAAGACGAGGCAGAATATGGCGAAGTATAAATGAGAAACTAGTAAAACGTTGACTACAAGATGCCCTCTATCCAAGGAAGAGTGTGAAAGAAAGAAAGAGAGTGAGAGCGACAGAGCAAGGAAATCGGGTATGTAAAACCGCAAAGCGTAAAAGCAGAACTATATCTTAAAATCATTAAGATTGACGTCTTGATTCAAATTATGCCGACATATGGGCTTGTTGACTGTCTGCACATATGTATTATACNCAAGGAAATCGGGTATGTAAAACCGCAAAGCGTAAAAGCAGAACTATATCTTAAAATCATTAAGATTGACGTCTTGATTCAAATTATGCCGACATATGGGCTTGTTGACTGTCTGCACAGATGTATTATACCCTACTATATATGAGAAATTAATACAGGGTACTGAAAAAAAAAACCAGACGACCTCGACAAAGTTGTCGCAAAATCTTGTATGCAAGTATACATGTATTTGTGGAGCATATAAACTGTATTATGTGTACATAATCCATGGGGAGAGGCGAAAAATTATGAGCCCAGTTCCAACAAGCAGCTAGCAACATAATATTAGCATTAAAAGTGAAAAGTTCCAGTCCCCAGAAGTATTCACATATTTAAGCTACACTGGCAGCAACACAAGACCAGATTTAACCAAAGTAAGTACAAGATAAATCAACAACAACAAAATGAATATACAAGCACGCTCACAAAAATTTACTTCCAGCCGTTAACGGCTTCGGCCAAAGAAATAGCAAGCAGAGTCATGCCGAGAGACACAGTTGCGACCACTTCCAATAAGCAAAAACGAAAGACTTCAATTCAGTTTGGCGAAGACAACGAACTCGAAAAGAGCTTTGCGCGGACGAAAGAAAAGACCGAAAGCAAAAATCACGTCTACGTCTGTGTCTCCCTCTCTAAAACGGTACGTGCGCGCATGCGTATGCGTGTGCATCTGTACGTGTGTACGTTTGTACATATACATATGTAAATACATATGTATATACAATTGTGTATAACTGGCTAAAAGTTTAATGCAGCAGCAATAACAGAAACAAGACAACCCGCGCAACGGCAAAGCAAAAGAAATAACGAATAATTGAAAAGAAATCAAATGATAAAATTTGTTTAAAAAAAATTTTGAAGCCACGCAAGCGATTCAACAAATATATATATTTTAATATATATTCATGATTATAACAAAATATAAAAGTGTTAATATTGCACCCTGTGGTATAGGGCAATGCTATTTAAGTGAAAACTAAGAAAATGTGATTTGAAATTATTTAATTCTTGCCATTCAGTATTCGCCTCAACTGATTTACTGCAGCTAGGCCAACACAGTTTCTCTTAGCCATTTTCTGGCTCATCATGGTCCGCATCAAACGGTACATTTAGTATGTGAAAGTTATGCGTCAGACAAATAAAAAGCACAATCTCATTCTCATTTATTCAGTAGTCTTTTTTTTTTGTTTAGCTAAATTTATTTTTTCTTTCACTTGTCATTTTATTTGTTAGCTAACGGGTTTTGTGCAAGACTTTGGCAACACTTTTGCTTTTCAGCTTAAATAAAAATATTTTGCGATTTAGATTCCGTATCATTTTACCTTGTGTATCAAAACCTGTTCCAAATAAATGAAGAAAAAAAAAACACAAAATATAAAAAGAAACGCAAGCACACCCTAAAACAAGTTGTTCTATAAATTATAAACCTTAATTAGCGAGCCATTTTCTCGAAACTGAACAGAAAGCTGTTAATTTTAGAGCTGGTATATTCGCAACTGGCATAGGTTGGCAAAAATCCGCAATACAAATTCCTTTTAATCAACTCATACAAATTTCAAGCTATTACTCAGCTTGCCTAATTTGAGTAAATCAGTTGAGATTTACAAGAAACGGTTCGGTTGTCTCTAACTGTCTCTGCATATCTGGTCAGCAAATAATTAATTGAATTAAAAAAATTATATAAAAACCCAAAATTTAATGCAAACTTCGAATAAAGTTACGCATTGTGTTAAAAACCCATTTTTGATTATGAGCAACCTTTATGACTCATGGTAATATATACCTAGACTATGTATCTCATCGAGGACATCTAGAGTGGGTCCATTATGAGCAATAAACAATGGAATTAAACTTCTTTTTAAACCTTTCAACATAAAAAACGCTGTAAACAAGCTTACGATTGGTTCAAATTTTGTGAGTCAGAGTAAGCCGAGTTCTTGCATTTATTTACATATATGGATAACGGTATTATTGCGGCAAGTAACTGAAACATGACTCAACGAAACATATTGAATAACCTTTAAAAGACAGCTCTTTGGTGGAAATTGCGGTTTATTGAACTGTGAGCTGCATTTACAAATAAAATCTGAAAATAGAGAACTATTTTAAATCCAATATAAATTTTTATCAGTCAATTAAATTTTATTTAAATTAAAGTTAATTAAGTTTTATATATATTAAATTTTTTGCGGAACATTGGCAGTTATTTTTTTAAATGGGTCAGTTTTGGAGGTCGACTGGGTGTATTCTCAGAAGACGTCTTGTTGAAGCGCTGTTATCCAAAAGCTGTTATCCAGCTGTTATCCAGAAGCGCGGTTATGGCTGTGCAGTCTCGCAATGAAGCGCTCGCTTGTTTTGGCAATCTCCTCCTTAACCCACGGAACACCTAGTTGGCTGTGTATTGTGGCATTGTCGTGGTCAAATCTAATATATGAATATAAAATATGAACTTAAAAACTTAACTGTTATATGCTGTGCATTTTTGCTCTATATATTATCCATTCAAAGTTTAACCTTAGTAGATCTGATTGAACTAACACTGATTTGCAGTTAATGGTAACGTTCTACGCCATTTTGTGGTCTTGTGTCAATTTCTGTTCCTGTTTTACAGTTGAAACTGGTCGGGTATAATTTGATCTCAGTTGTTGCTGCCCAATAGCTTGGCGTGGCCGGTTTGTTTACGCTCGGTTCGATCAGTTCGTTTTCGTTTCCGTTGTTAAATGTAGCAATCAATTTGAGCCAACAACAGTTGCAGCTACCCAGTTGTTGGCATGACGGCAATGCTGTTGTGTCTTGGCTAGGTATCTTATTCATAGGTTGTTTTTATTATAACATATTTAAGACTTTCACTTTTTCAAGCGTACGTTGTTGTTTTGCGGGCCATTTAATTTTTTCCATTCGCCGCCTTGGGTCTCAACACGAGACACAGTACCAACAGTATATATACAGTATATATACTTTTTCTGTAGAAATATATTAAAAAATTTTAAATAGATATTACTTGGTACTTTGGTACTTTATGCCGCCAACGCCCACAGCATAAAGCGATATTATGTTTTTTGAAAAAAATAAAATTCTAGAGCCTGCAGTTGTGGTATTGTTAGAGTTTAATTCTATATCTGAATTGACCAGGTGGTTGTTTACCGGACCAAGGCTTGCTGGAGTTAGATGTTTGTTGTTAGTTACTCCGCTCTGTATAACCGGTTGCTTATATCAAGATCTATAAGCTGTATTTCTGCATCTAGTCTTAGTTGTGGTCTTTAATCTTTTGCTGCTCGACTTTTCTGGCTTTAAACAGACTTATACGAAGTTCAGCAGATTGACATGAATGCTTAATCAGTTTTTGATTTGTTTAGCTCGAATTTGGTATGCGTAACACGTTTTTCGCTTTTGTTTACTGTCATGGGTCGCAGCTAGAGGTTAACTAGGGTCACTACGTGAACTCCTGGTTTTGAGCCTTGTTGTTACCTGTGATAACAATGGACAAAAAAATTCTTCTTTATTTCTTAATATACAATCATTTGATGAGCGTCTGACATTTAAAGGTAGCAGCAGTGTCTAGTCAATAAAAATAAAACATAAAAAAATCACAAATCTAAACAAAAGCAACAAATCAGC